>JAQGBY010000360.1:0-47801 GCA_034698785.1 Mycogona germanica | reverse complement strand
AATATCCTCCTCTTACCAGAGTTGTTGCGTGAACGGAAATCGTTTGTGTGTTAGACGCGTCGGAAATATTTTTCGAATACGGTTATGCGAAAATCGTTTAAATGTTTTTCTGTGTCGAATATGCGAAAGTCTATCGCTTACAGAAAGAAAATTCGTTTAACTATTTCTCCGTAAATAAAATAAATTTTTCGTGCGGTCGTACTGTGCAATGTATTTTCGATCAACGATTCATTTTTTAAAATTATTTATTGGTTTTGTTGGGTAATGGACAGAAGAAAAAAGCTTCGAGAAAATGACGAAGACAGCGATAAAATCATTTGCGAAAAATGGTGTAGCTGTACATTTTTCCAAGTATGAAATATCATTAAAGTGTCTTTTCCGTTCAATCGTTTAAACAATTTAAACCTGAATAGGCCATGGCCACGAGTTAAAATTTTAAAATTTCGTCGGTTTCCGCGAAATAGCAAACTCAACCCGTTAGATTGCCGAAAGACAATCTGCAGAGAAAAGTGATGTGATTGATTGCCAGCTTCAACGAATTTCAGATTAAAGTGGCAGCAATTAGCAATCGCAGCAAACAAAAAGCCAATGCAGTCAAACTAAAATTGTGCATTATGCTGTCTTATTAAAAAATACACTGATTAAATCAACAAATATCTCACTTTTGGAGATGATGTCTAAACATATCTAAACAAACAATTTAATTACACAACATCTAATGAATTAAAACGGGATTTACCTGTCGACTAAGATTGTCATTTGTAATTTTTAAGAAAATAATTTTAATGCAAAAATAATTACTGAAGCAAGCCTGACCGCGTGAATGAATTAATTATCCGGAAGGTGGCGCTCGTTCAAACGCAATAGCCTGCGTCACTAAAAATCTGTGAACGCGGCGCCAATTTGTCCCAGCAATACCGTTTCGGTTACAGATTTTCGTTTATAGTCGCGATAGGTTGTCAAGGGCTGGGTGGGCGGTTGAGAGGCGGTGGCAAGTAGGGGTGGGGTGGGGGTAGTGGAGATGGCACGACGAATAATTAGCGAAATTGTAGATTTGTTTAATTTCCCTCGCGAGCTGAACCGCGCACCGACGACGCAAGTAGCGTACAGGCACTAAAAACATTTCTGTATATAGGGGACTCTGTCATCCATCGGTGGCGCGGGCGAAATATGTATTCCGAAATAGAGTACCCAGAGTGAGCTAAACTAGGAATTCTATAAATCCATCCACTTATAATTTCGTTCCCTGCTTCATTTTTGCACATCGCGAAAGAATTGCAAAATCACTCATGAGTGAGCTCGGATAATTATATAGGTCGTGACGTGTGGTAGCTCTTCTGCTCAATTCTCTACTGCAACTTCGATTGTTCCAACACAAATATTTGTACTGATTATTATTTGTAAGATGATAAATGTTTTATTTTATGTAGTTAACTGTAGTTAAATGTTGGACATATCAGTTATCATTTAAAAGAAATATAGTGCATGCGATCAAACCATAGATTTCCTCCTAAAATGCCTCCTAATTGGTTGGTGTTGGGCAATACTTGGCCAAAATTGTTGGTCATATCTTCTTGAATTGAATAGCTTTGTGTCATAATACTGAAAATATGACAACGCAATCGACCTTTAAACTGGGCGAATCGGTTTTAGCCATTTGCAACGATTTTGATTCAAGTCGCCATGATTTACAGCTGAGAGGTTCCCTGGTGGCGATAACGCGTACTAATTTCCCGCATCCTCTGAAACCTGGACACGGGCAATAACATAACTCAAAACCAAAAAGCCAAACTAGTGGACATGATCGTCACCAGGGACGCGAGAGTCGACTTAAGCAAACCCTTATCTAATGGTATTCCTAAGGGGGGAGGGAAAAGAGTTGGACATTGCTGATCGGTATCACCTGCCACGAATGCTCCAAACAGCAGCATCGGCCACCGTCTTGAGACGTCTCATATTTTTGAAAAACTCGGCTAACGGTCTTTCGGGGGAAGATTCCTATCGCGCAGACAACAACAATTAAACCCGTTGGACGGAGGACCGGCATTTCCCCCACCAACAACTCGCGCCAGCTCCCCTGATGGACACAGGGACACAGCCTTGATGGCGCGCTACTGTAGTCCGAACCGGGGGTTTCCACCGTCGCGTGACATGCGGCGTTTGGTCGCGCCGATCTCGGCGGGACACACGCGATTCGTCGTCGGGCAATAAAGAAATTTAGCGGCGGTCCCAGGCGGGTTTCGTGGCCGCCTTACGCGGCTGCGACGGCGGCGGCTTCAGCGCGTAGATTGCAGCCCCTCGCTCTTCCTATCTGTCTCGTTCTAGAGCGGGTATTACGAAAAGGGAAGCTCAGGTTCGATGCGAATTTCGAAGCCCCGGCTCGCTCTCTTCTCTCTCTCTCTATTTACAGGGCCCCTGGCGACGACCTCTTCTACGGCAAATCAATTAATTTGCTTAATAATCATGAATAATTTGTCATCGCCTGTGTGAAGGCGTGGCGCGCGCCAGTAAATGATCGGCCCGTACGGACTTGCGGCGGGAGGTGGCTTTATCTGAGCTTCGACGATGCTTCGATTTTTGACACCTTCCTCCCTCCCTCCCTCCTTCCCTTCTATACCCAATTACTGTAATAGGAAGTCTAGCTAGACTGTGTCAACCCCCATTTCAAAAATTTGAGACAATTCTCGAGTTGGAGTTTGGGCTCGGGACAAAATATTTCGAAAGCAATTTATATTAGAATTTGAAGTTACTAAAATTTTCTTTTAAATAATTTCAATTCAGTTTCCAAGCCACGTCATTATAATTCAGTTTTGAAATTCTCAATTAAAAAATTAGACGGAGAACTTGGAAAATTGCATTTTCATCATGCTGACTCGAAGCAATTCAGATTACAATTTGAAGTTATTCTAAAAAAAATTAAAAGCGATTTGCAAGCCATCAAATTCATTTTTCAAAATTGTAATTTTCACATTTTCCTACGTCAAGGTAGTAGTCAATAATCGGCACCAAACTCAAAAGAGTATATTTTTTTCGTAAACTTGGAAAGGCTACAGAAATTGTCTTACACTGACCAAAATTATTTTAAACGTCGAGTAAATGAAATCGCAACTTCGCATTTGAAAACTTGATCGTTAACGGACTCGAGAATAAAGATTTAAAACAACACAATCGTCTTTTATTGACGCACGAATACTCTGTAATAAGGCCATACACCTGTTACGTCTACGCGCATTCTTCACAAATTTGATAAGAGCCCATAAAACAAGTCCTTCCTTCACGCTTTATATACGAGTACGTACAGCCGTATAAAGAATAACAACCACACACAAAAAAAAATTGGGAACACTATACATGTGGCCTGACGGATAGACACTTGGGTTCGCCAATGATAAATCGGTTTTTGTACGTGCAGCACGTCGGGCTCGTGGCACGAACAGTATCATTGTGGCAGTACCAGTAACGGTGCGTGAGTCGCGTCTCTCTCTCCCCCCCCCTCCTCACAATCAATGATCAGCGGCGAAGTTTTTGTTGATAAATTATACGCGAATTATTAATAATATGGCGCAGCGCGGTGTGCACATTTTTCGTGTCGATGTATGTGTCTTGTGCACGGGAGAGAGAAATTACCCCCAGCGTGAGCTGTGTATCGGACGAGTAAAATTTACCCGTGAGACCCGATAGTGGCGCCTCTCAACAGATTGGAGAAGTACCAGAGGGCGCAACAAGCTAGGTGGCATGCAACCAATATCAGTTTCTGAAACTAATCTGTAAGCATTACTCACATTTTTCACAGTTCCCAGTTTCAACTTCTCATAACTCCTCACAAAAATCTACACAACACAGACATGGACACCATTTCAAGACAGCAGTTTTAAGATGAAGGACAAGACATGATAAACTATCAGCACCCATACTAAAATCTACGCATGGACACGATTTCAAGACAATGTTTTCCAGATGAAGTTCAGGACATGATAAGCTATCAGCACCCATACTTTCTCGTAATAACTCACAAAATCTACACAACGTAGACAAGGACACGATTACAAGACAACGTTTTCAAGATGAACGACCGACAAGACATGACAAACTATCTCGACGAGCATCTGAATGCTGTGCGGATCTCACGAGGATATAGGTGGTTGATAAGGGGCGGTGTGCTTACGCGGGGTGGAAGGGGAGGGCGCCCCTAGTCAAGAAAATTGCCTAATAATGTGAGGTGGAGTGGAGAGGGCGGTTCGCAGCCAGTAACGAGGAATTTTTCCTCCGCCGTTTCTCTTCACGCTCGCCTGCTCTTCTGCTTATAACATATTGCCGTACTCGAATTTTATTTACTCCCGGGCACGAAATTATTCTTCATTCTCCTTGTCTTATTTATTTCTAGTCTCGGTTTATAACAGTATTAAGTTAGAGCTTTGCAGTTTTCTTTTTTTTTTCCTATTCTTTTGCCTCGTGCCACTAGCTTCACTCCACCTCCTCTTTTTACATTTGATTGATTTCTATGTGCTTGCGCGCATTTATACATGCGAGTGTACTTTTGGTGTTTTTAAATCTCATCGCAAGACCCGACATCGTGATCCAAGTTATGGAGATGGATTGATTAACCATTTAAGCTTATCGTTTAGATCGTCGCGTAAAAAATATGAGAATATTGACTGATTGATCATACAGCATGAAACACACTTCCAGATCTTATGCAATCTCCTCTGTCATTTAAGTCTTATATTTTTTAATGATTGTTTAAAATTTTCCTGTTGAAAAAGTGGCAGATTATGTTATATGGTTACGTCTGTGTTATGCAGTTTAATCGAAAATAAAGTCACCGATTTGATTAATTTATTTTAATTTTCATACGATATTCGTGCTGCAAATATCATAATTTATTTCGCAATCGAGCTGATATTTTTCATTTGTAGTCAAACATGACCAACTGTTTGTTTTCTTCACATTCCAATTCATGTCTTGTCATAATTTGGCAGAAGCTCTCAGGAGAATAAAAATAGTCTTGTTCGTATATACTATATATTTACGCATATTTCTGGCGAATTATTTGTGATTCTCTCTGCTTATAGACCGGGTGTGGTCCCGGTAAGAAGAAGTCATACATGAGCTCCTGCTAAGTCTATTTTCCATTAGGATTTTCGAAGGTGTTTGAGACGGACGACGTTCCACCAACTTTTCATCGACGACGCCGAACGTCTCTCCAGCCACCGATCTCGAAAGCCGAAAACTAGAAAATTGAGCGCGCTCCGTTTGAAAACACTTCGAAATTTCTAATGAAAAATAGGGGTATCTAGTCCCGAGGATACGCGTCACTGACGGCCATGTAGTAGGTACGACGCGAAAAATATGAGTCGCTTTATGAAATAAGAGGAAATTTTAGAATTAGGTTATACAAAATGAAGAGTGTGGGGGGGATATATATATATATATAGGAATATTTGTTCTGAGTACAGTAGCATATACTGTACATGCTGAGACGGTAGAGTCGTCTGTGCAAATGGAACGTGAGATATGGACCCTGTAATCCATAAACCGTTCACATGAGCTCTTAGAAAGATGGCAAACACGAAGTACATGACATTCAAGTTGGAGATTGACATTTTTGTTAGGTGATACTAGAGATTAAGATAAAATGGGCCACGGTATCGTCGGCAATCTCGAAAAATCGACAATAGGAGATTAGAATTTTCGCAACAGAATCGCGATAATTGTTTAGGTTTAATGTTCACCACTCATCAATACTTTTGTTAATCTTCATAACTCGTCGTTAGTACGACTCGTCGTAGCCCAGTCGGTATTGCGACTGACTGTGACTCGGCGGTCCCGGGTTCGATTCCCGGCGCGGGCTCTCCAGAAACATTTCGTTCCCGGGGTATTGGACGTGCCCCTCACATAGTGCCTAAGCACCATGAGGGGTACAGAACCCCTGTAATGCGGTTGACAAAACAGTTGATTGGAACAAAGAGATTAATACCAAGAAACTTTCAAAAGTTTTATAATTTCACGGCACAAAACTTGCCTATTTAGGAATGTGCGTCCAGCTATTCTCAAAATCGATTCGAACCGATAAAGTTGGACAGAACTTTTCATGTCGATTAGTTTTCAGAGTTCTCGCTAGATGGTTCTCGGTCGACACAATTTTCTGTAGAAGGAAATCTGATAAATTGCGCGAAAGGGTTCATTTCACATTCACTAAAAGAAAGTGCATTCAACATCCTTCTTGGTTAGTACGAATCCCAGAAATTTAGATTAATTCTGCGATCGGTTGTGAAAGGCTCCTTGATGGCGAAACCAGACGAGGAATGAAAATTGAAGTAAGCTGTAACAGAAAAGAAATTCCATGGGAAAAAATGTTTTCGCAGAGCCGTTATCTCTTGTTGAATGTTCGATCAGCACTCAGACCATTATCAGGGATGCGCGATTTATTTGCAATTTTAATGTGCCGGCGCTCGTGAATTTTTTATACAATGCAGTTGGTAATCTCGAGACCCAAATCGAGTCTATTCCCTTTAACAAAGGGGTCGATACCATAATTTATATCTCAATATTTTTCGCCCCCGTGAACTTCGACAATTTTCTATTGCCTTTACTTATTTTCGGCATCACGTAAGAAGTGCGACCCCAGAAGATAATAATATATTTCGTCGCTAAAATAGAATTTCTAGACTCATTTTGCATCGCCACTACATGACCATCGTCTACCTAGGACCAAAGTTTGTGGTGGCAATTTTTGACTTTTTGTCTGGGGGAATGATCTGAAATTTTATTTAAGATTCACAGCTTTCTCATAGTTGGAGTAAACCACCGAGTTTGCTGTTTAGCGATCGAATATATTGAGACTACCAAAATCTGATCGCCTTCGTTAAATTTATTGTCAGTTGAAAATTGCGCTACCATGACACAGTTCGTTTAGCGACTGACTGTGGCTCGGCGGTCCCGGGTTCGAATCCCTGCGCGGGTTTTCGAAAAAAATTTCGATCCCGGGATACTGGACGTGCACCTCGCATAGTGCCTATATAAGCACCATGAGGGGTACAGAACGCCTGTAGTGCGGTTGACTACAGTTGATTGTGGAGAAAACTATCCTAACATTAAAAATTATGTTTTCAAAAAAAAAATATAGCCCGAAAAATGTGGTTTGAAAGGTTTGGGAACCGCCTGCTTCATATTTAGTACTGCCGAGTCAGTGGGCATTGAGTTGACGATAGTTTCGGGGCAGCGAAATCTATTCGATATATATATATATATACCCCGGGTTCGTCAGACGGGTGGAAACATGATTATCTATGATTTCGGGTGGCGACAATGGGCGAACCATTCGATTGACGCTCCGATCTGCCCGCGTCCTCCTGCGTTTCCACACGGATGGATCCGTTAAGAATGGTTGTATTTTGCTTGGTCGCTTGGGTGTAATGTCCGTCGAGTTTATGGTCAATATTGACAATTTGTCGCCTATCTCGTGCGCTTTCTCGCTTACGCCAGTCGTGATCTGTTGACGCGTGGCGTACGGTCAAAACGGACCGCCGGGTCAGCGCCAGTCAGTGCGGGTCAGATCGCCAGGTGTGACCTGGCGTTAGCGCGAATGCTGGTAGTTATTTTTCTGTCGCTCGGACTGTGCTAAAAGATTCATTTGCTGGACTTGTGGGTGTCCAGCATGCTTTATTCATGAGAGTCTGTAAAAGTATCAAAATAGAAATTTTGTCTGTTCAAATCACATGCACTAATGTGTGTAATAAATATTTTTTTGTTTCCCAATCAACTTTATTCATGAGAGTCTGTAAAAGTATCAAAATAGAAATTTTGTCTGTTCAAATCACATGCACTAATGTGTGTAATAAATATTTTTTTGTTCCCAATCAACTGTAGTCAACCGCACTACAGGCCTTACATTAATCCTTCTTCATCAATACCCTATTTTGTTGTACAAAATACCCCATGCGTAATAACCAACCAATCAAGTTTATAATAAAAACATTGTACTAAAACAAGATTGAAGAATTGAGAAGAAGAAGCTGTCCAGGCAACATTTACGGTAAAATTGCCATAAAAATCCCATCTTCAATAATTAAATTTGAAACCTCCTTAAAATAAAACCTTAAAATACCCGAAATCGTTTAAAACACCAAAATTTGAAATACTTCTCAAGTGAATTGATGTTATGAAATTGAGACTAATAAAATTTGTTCGGATAACCCTCATTGCAGACGCCATTGATGCAAGACAATCTAAAATATTTTGTCTAAACAACACCCATTCATACAATACAAATAAGCTTTTAGAAAAAAAGATACTCATATTGAAATATATTCTATCATTTTCAAAGACTTTAATTGCACATCTTGAAGGATATTGATTTTTTAAAATATCATATAGAAAAATAGTTTCTATTGAAAACAGAAACAAATATCCATTCTGCAAGCCTGGGGAGCTGCTCGTCGCCCATAATGGTTTATAAATCGGGGCTTAATTTAGTACCAAAGTGGTAATACCGGGTCGACACGGGTGGCAAAGAGGCCCGGTCCGGAATCGGGACCCGATTTTTCCAATCGCTCGCAGTTGCTCGTAGACCAAACGTCCCATCGCCGGCCCATACACCGTACTTATATCCGAAGGGGAAGTCGTAATAGTACTCCGTGACCGAAATTATCATTTCATCTGGGCATATATGGCAACACGACCGCAGCATTATTTTCTATTTTATTGTCCCGCCGCCCGTGTCCGGCGCGCGCGCGACCCTCCCCAGGGGGCGCTGACGTGGCAACCCGAAATCCTTGTCCCGTACCTAAGTATATACTGTTTGTATGGACCAGTGAATCGGGGGGTGGTGGTCTAGTCAGTTTCCTTCCAGTGTGGGTACCTGGGGCGAGAAAGCTTCCTCGGTTGGGTCTTAAGAAAAGAGAACTAAAGAAATTGGAAAAATGGTGATGCTGTAAGCCGTCAAAGTTCCAATAAATGTAATGGAATTTTGTTTAAAAAACGTTTGTGATCGTGTTTTTTATTGTGTCGATCGACATAATTTCGCTAAAAATAGTTTTAAATCGAATCTTATCTTTATATAATTTAAGCAAGATTTTGTTGACGAAACCTTAATGATTTGGTGTTGGTATTATTGAGGAGTTCGTCTGAAGTGGTTAGCGTGCTTGCCTTCTAATATCGTTTCGCGGGTTCGATCCCGGTCGACAGCTACTGAATATTTCGGTCTAGAAAAACTCCTCAGTACCTAGCTTCTTTCGGAACTGAAGTAAATCGTGACCCTTGTTTGTACAATATTTTCAGGTCATGTTAAAGATCCTTACCTAGGTCAGACCTAAGCTTGGCAAGCTTTCTAAAAAAAGCATTTAATTTTTAGGTTCATTTCATTCTGGCAACAATTCCAAACACTTGACTTGGACAACATTTTGTTAGCGTAGGCTGCAACCAGATTTTGGTTGGCAGCTACTTTTCAATGTCGCCTGACTTCAACTACATACAGAGGTTAAAATTACAATGTCGGTACTAATTAGAGTAACGTCATGGCGTTACTTGACTGCGCGAGGAGACTAGTCTGACCGCTATAAGGTGCAAAGTGAGTGCCGCGACATCGAATCTAGCGCCCTTTTTCCGCCAACACGCGTCCTTTTTCCCCTCCGAGAAACTGATTACGTCTTATCGCCTCCTCTAATGGTCCTCCATGCATGTGCCAGCGCCTAATATTTCAAAAGTCCCCCGCCTGCATTGCTCAAACCATGTGCGGAAATCCTCCTCAGACCCGAAGAACCATGGCACTTCAACATGGAATTTCCACAAATACCTTTGCAAGTGCACTTATTTCTCAAAATGCTATGCCTGAAGTTCCTCAAAAGAAGTGAATTTTAAACATACATAATTTTTGAATCGATTAGAAACGTTTTCTCTAAAGAAGATCCGAATGACTGATGAATGCCAGATAATCAAATTTTTAAGACAAAATCCTAACTTTGATGTCAAGCATATTGCACTCAAATGTCTGAATTGCGTAATCTTCAAAATACATGGATATAATTCTGTGCACATACATGTAATTATAAATAAAAGAGCACAATTAATCTTTAACCAAATCATGATAACATAATACAATTAATCATTAACCAAATCATGAGTTTAAACGAAGCTGAATAAGTGGATTGATCCTCCTGATTCCGTTACAGAAGGGATATCAGTTTACATGTACCATGTACATGTAGGTAAGTTGGATAATTGTTGAGATAGTGGATCCTCCCCCATCCAAGTCTAAAGCTCGGGTTACTGCTCCGATGGTCTCATCTGGACATTTAGACTCCGCCCCGTACACACAAACACATCCGCGCGGTAACAATACGTTTCTTCTTAATTCCTCGTCGTTTTCTTATTAAAGTTTGGCCATTACGCCCCGGTGGGTAATTATGTCCGCGGCTTGGCGAAGTGGCGTTTGCGTCCCCGACTCTCCAAACAACCAAAACCAACCGCCACCACCACCACCACCGCCACCAAAAGTATATCCGTTTCCAACGTCCGCGCCAAATATGGCTTTTGTTGTTAGCCAGTCGCGAACTAACACCCTTCTCCCCCCGTCCCCGTCCCCCTACTCCCCTCGCCCCCAAGATCTTCACACGATTGCACGTCTCCGATGTAAGGAATCGCCATGTCAACTATTATCTTATTTGTTGTTGGCCAGGGAGGTACAACGACACCATTCCACGGACAGTAGGCTCAGGTGCTCTGATACTACTGTCAGTCCAATGGAGACTATGTATTCGAATGGTCCGCCATGTGTCATCTTTGTTTGAAATAGTATCGCACTTAAGTACGATGCAAATTTGAAACTCGGCGGTCCACTATAGATAGACTTGAGGTTTCGCTCCCAAGATGGCGGCCATCCAACATTTTTCGATGACGCCCCGATTGTGTCAGATCCTAGCTCAAATATTATTTGTGACACTCTAGCGGTAAAGAATAGGAAGATTCGTCCGTGTAACGTTTCTCCAAGGATGTTGTGCCGTTGGTCTATAATTATTGTTATCTTTATAAAGTTTCTAGGGCGTTATGCTAAAGTATGCTAGGGTTGGGAGAGAGGAGGTCAGTTTGATGTTAGGTGCTTAATTATAACTCTCTATCTAGCTGAAGGACGGTAATTTCTAAAGTTTTGAAGTGCTCCACTGGCGACCAGTGAACGGACATTTAGGATGTCCAAGCTCATACGAAATTTACATTGTAAATAATTCAGATGATCTGATAGCGTCAACCGCACAATACACTGATAAAAGTAGTATATAACTTAAGTTAATTTATTTACTACTGTATTCTATAGAAATTTTATAAATATTCATAATTATGTTATAATTTATATATCAGATTCTCATATTCGTTCTATAACAGTTATCACATTCTTAAAAATAAACTTTTCACGATACCTTATCCCTAACGTTTCGCCCAAGTCTTGATCGTGTGACCCCTATACATAAAGTGTCTGCTTTTTTGTGATGAAATTGTACTTTTCCTGTTAACTGTTAATTGTAAGCTCGTTCTAATTTCTTGTTTCTGTTTTCTCTTTTTCTAGGTAAGTCGCAAAGTTATTTTCTGCATCTATCCAATCAAATCGAGTAAGTTTTTGACGTGTCCGTGCAAATTGTTTATAGTTTTTCAGGTAATATTTCCTCATTATGAGCACTTCTATGAGTTAACGTCGTTGTATCGATAATTGATTGAGCTTTTATAAACGAATTATGCCTTAAATGTCTTGAGGATGACGGTGTCAAAAGTCAGAAATGCCATTCACGGCCAAAACCCTAATTTTAAAGTTTTAAATTCGTTAAAATGATAGTGAATATGGTAAAGATCTGATGGTTCTCTACTTTAATAAATATATTAGTTAACACATAAATGCAATTTAAATGCATCAATCAGTATTAATAATTTGTGAAATTTGCTTGCAGGATTCCCCTAGAAACTTCAACAAAATACAATTTAGAATACAGGCCACTTTCTGTTCTGGTGATCCTGTCACATTAGAGGAAAACGGCAATTCTTATTTATTGATAAATCAGAGGCCCAATCATTGCGTGATCAACGTTATATTATTTTTTATTAATTGCGTATCTTTAATTAGGATAAGTACTAAGTTATGCTTGCACGAGAATATCAAATGAAATCTTAATTTGGTTCCATATTGTCTATCGCCAGCAAGATGGCTAATGGGGAGAAAAACTACGTCTTCAATTAACAGGAAATAATTATGTTACCAATTACTGTATAACGGCTTCGCCATAATCTACCTAGGAAATCCACCTTCCCTTCTTGGAACACAATATTTCAAAGGAATATCTGTGTGAAGAAGCAGCTTTTGACGCGATAGTCGACAAGTTTAGCTCCTCCCCCTCTCCCTCTTCATCCCTACCTATCCACGAAATTCGCTTTATTCTAAAGAAGAGCTCGCCACAGATGGATATAGAAAAGGCACATAGTTATTTTTTTTTTCCAATCCGCCGTTTCCCCTTAGCAAAGCCGGGCACAATAATTTGTTGTGCGTCTGCCACTGCTAATTTGGCAGTAACGATTTTTAAATTGGCGTTCACGTTTATGCATGCATACATGCATATTCGGAACGATGCGGATTACGCTGGCCAGGCCTTGCTCGCGTAAACACTTGCCGCGTGGCCGGCATCAATTTGCGATTTTGGAGAACCGACTTTACAGGAGTTCAATTGATAACAGCTTATTTTGGTTGTTGATCAGTTGATTAAATAATATTTACTTACTTGTGCGCTTTTCTTTGTTCAGCAAACATTTTTTGAGTTAGTTTGCAAGGTATACATGTATTACGTAATATTTCATTTATATATTTTCACAATTTTGTGTCTAATTTTCGTTAACATTCAGACCATGTTATATTCGAATCTAAAATTTATTTATTTATCTATTTTTGCATTTTCATGTTTATTGTTTTCGTCTTAACATTCAGACTTCGCTGTTTTGCTTCGCTTTAAATCGATATGCGATCAGACCTTCTCCTTCCAGATAGTTCCGTTCTTCGCTCGTATTGCGATCTAGGCTGAAACATGGCGAGCTAGCTTGGTGTATAATTTATTCTTTCAGTTAGCGTGGCAATTTCTGGTCGTTGCTTCGTGTTATTGATGATTAATATTAATGGCGGCCCTATCTCAATAATACAGTAGTTCTACTTTAGCCTGAACGCAGGCGCCGGCCGTTCCATAAACGAGACACTATATGCTACTACTGCTCACACGACTGCAGACTTCTAGAGAGACATTTGTTACTCATGTTGGCTTGTATTTTTAGATGTCCTCCTGAGAACCACAAGATTCGGAGGATAGGTGCTCTAAAGTATCTTGAAAGATTTATGTCAAATTCCCTCCATCTTCTAAGACTTGCTTATTTACCATTTTGTATTTATCAAAGGAGTTGGTTACATGCTCATACTAATCTAAACTGCATTTATTTGTGCAATTACAAAATTTCTGGAAAACCTCTTTCAACCTTGAATTTACGAGTCTTGTTAAACTCGCGTAAGCTGAAACGGTACATTTTTCTCATTATCTTTGATTAGAATAGTTTCTTAATACTCCCATGCTTTTGATCTGGGTCTCAGAAGGGTGTTCGCGATGCAAGCGTGCAGGCTCCACCTTAAATTTCAAATATTAGAGAGTCGTCTTGTGTCAGAAGGACACATAAATAACACGTATGCCTGAAACGCTGCGAGAGTCCCCCCGCCAGCGCTCTAATTTCCAGTCGCACGTAAATTACATAGAATTATAAAGGAAAGGGATGGGCGAGGTAAGGGGAGGAGGTAGGAGTGTGGGAGGCAATAAGGGGACGAGTAAAAACGCACGTACGAAAAACGGCAACAGCGGGGACAAGGCGATGCAGCACAAGCGTTTAAATTTGCATACATCTTAAATATTGAATCATCATTACTGTATTCCCGGATATGGTACTTTTAATTTAATGTGCCGGGAGAACATTTCCTTGTCGCTTCGAAATTGCGCCAAACACGAAGGCAGTGTAGTAATTCACTGATAGTATTTTCAAACAAAATAGTAGTTCAAACACAGAAGCAACTGTAGAAGTAACTTAAAACATTGATGGAGTCATTTATCTTTTTTTTAAAACGCGTTTGAATTTGTAAAACAATTTCAAATGAAATTATTAACTCGCTTATATTTTAAAATAACATTTAATTTTGAATTTGACTTTTCAGTTGTGTCATACAGTTATCTTAATTTTCAATCACGAAATGTGAATTAATTACAAATATACCTGGCACGGAAATGTTCTATTAAAAAATAATCATTTAGTTTCAAGGTGAATGTAATTGCAGCACCAGACGAGTTATTCTCCCAGCATGCTATTTGTCACCAGCAACTAATTGACACGAACTGTTTCGAAAATGGCCTCTATGCACAACAGGTATTGACGACCTCTGGCGTCGTTCCAGACAATCAGTTGATTACAGTTACAGTAGATCGATGATCGTCCATCGAACGTTCCCGGGGTTTTCTAGCTGTACAATGTAACAATTGCAACCAGTCGTCACCTGACAAATAACGACGTGAGAGCTCCACCTAGTGACAGCGCAGCGCACATACGATGACCTAGAATATTCCCCACAAAAAATAAAATACACGATTCTATTGACATTTGTCTGGACATTTTTTCTCCTTCGCGTTAATTGGAATGTCGAGTCTCGAAGAATAATTTCAGACGTCACACGAAAACATATTCTTGAACTCATTAATTTTCGGTGGCGCTGCTACGCTTTACTATCCATTCTTGGAATCCCCATTTCCAATTTTTTATATGTAAAATATGTTGCCAGGCTTCTCAATCCGCCCCCCCACCACCATCACGTTCCTCCCCACCCCCATTCAGCCACGATTGAAGCCGTCACAAATTACGGCGTCTGTTCCAGCACCTGTGCCCTGAACTTCCACTATTGTTCAGCGTCAGGTTTATTTTTCGCATTTTTTCTCATCCTTCTCACTTCACCCCCTTCCCCCCTCATCCACTTCTTTCTTTTAAGACTGCCACAGCCATGTTCGTTAGAAACCCCATTTTTTCGTCGCTAGTTTTTAGCTCTCTTCGCCCAACCGCTAATGTTTTTGTATTCTCTCGCGTCGCTTTGTTGCATTTTTGGAAGCTGTTTCTTATTTATCTTTTACTTAACACTTTTTTTTGTTGCTGTTTTGCCCACACGTTTAGCGCGATGCCGTTGCGCGGTAATGAGGAAGAAAAGTCTGATCCATACTGAACTTTTGACAACTGTGATTCGTGTGACACAAGCTTGTCAAATTGATTGGGGGGGAAGCCTGGACTGTACTGGATAAAATTCGAACGCTGGGTGAACTGAATCGGATGATCTGAGAAATATAACTAATATTATTTTTTATTCAGCAAAATTAATTACCAGATATAAATTACTGGAGCTGTTTTTGGTAGCGTCTCGTCATCGCCGAATCAGGTCAGATTCATTTGAATCTAGTGATCCTCCGAGTCTGCAGTAAATGTATTCGATGCAGTGGAAAGCAATCCTGAATTGCAATAGGCTGCCCCTTGTACTTTCGCAATCACAGCAATCGAATGAGCATAGCGGAATAGCCAACAATCGGGGTGTTTCGTTCTCCGCTCGAAAAAAAGCAGCTAATCAACTGAGCCTGGAAGTTCGCGGTCTGCTGCTTTCCAATTAAACGCATGCTTATTGTCAAGCCACTGGGGGGGGGGTGCATTGAGGTGGGTGCGTTTACAAATTGGTGAGTCGCTTTTATTGGGTACCTAAATCTAAAATTGGCCCGGAAATGGACACGCATTCCGTCGAAAAGTAAGGCTTGGGGACGTCAGACTAAGACCGCCCATGATGGCTGAATTTTCCTACGCTTCAAATGTTCATTTAAATTTGTGGGGCGGATCAAAAAAGGTCAGGAAATGATCACAGTTTTGCCACGAACACGTCATCAGTCCACGTGAAAGATAAAGCCAGTCGGTGTATGTCCAATCTTCTCTGTCGAAAGCCAGTTGCCGTCGTTCGGCGGTAGGGGGCGCAGCTTAAGGAGGACGAAAAATTTGGTCGGATGTAAAGCCGTGTAGCCAGTGGCAGTGGAGCGTGCATGCCGGAGCGAGTTATTCGGGTTCGGTCAATTAATGGTCGCAGTTGAGATACGACATCCGGTACCGGCTGCACGGCAACATCTTACAAAAAAAAACCACAAACTCGATATGACCGCTTAACACGATGACAATAAAAAATAGAGGACGGTGAGAAATAGAGGACGAATCGATCAGCAACGCCAGTCTTTCTAATCGTAGAGTTTCATGTGTGAATTAATGATGAACACCTCGGATTACTGCATTCGTTCATCGAAAAACACGGGGTTCAATTCCCGGCCGAGACCTCAGAATTTTTTCGATCGAGAGAGTTCGTATACGCGCATTCCTGCGGAATGGAAGTAAAGCAGTGGGTCCGGGTCTTTACGATATCTCATAGTGTTACCTAAGTAGCATGTCTAAGCTAGTAGGTATAATTAACTAGGGAGCAATCTGAGGGGATGGGGTTTGCTTCCATATCTAAAATTAAAAAAGCAAATCATGGAATAAGAGCACGATTTGCTAAACGTAATTTGAATACGCCCTCCAATAAACAACCAGATATCTCTATATCTTTTTAATCTTATTCGTCGTGCAAGACGATATTGGTCCGGGCTACTGTCCCGCTAGGTGACGCGGCGCTCGCGTACTTTTTCCAACGGCAATCGGGACAGTCGGTGGTGGTGGGGGGGGGGGGGGGGGTTTCGGTTCCAGCGGTTTGAAATAACGTGAGACGCACGCCAGATGCTGCCGTCGATGTCCATTCTTTTCTCTGGCTTTTGTCTCGCCGTTATTATTGTTTGGGGCGGAATGTAGCTAGCGCTCCCGGTTCGCTATCCCCCCTCCTCCTCCTCCTCCTTCTCCCCCACCCCACCCCCACCCGAACCACCCAAAATACACGCGCGCGGACAGCGTTGAACGCGCCTCCATGTAGACTTTTACCGCCACTGCCGTTTGCCATCCCCGAGTCTACCACCGGTCCCCTTTTCCGCCAGGACGAGCGCTTTTTCGCGAGCTTTTCCTGTTTGCACTCTCTCTCTCTCTCTCTCAACTTCAGTTCATACCCCTCCCTTCCCCCACCTACAACGCTTTGTGCGTGTCACTGCACATACTGGCCATACATCGCTATACTTCAGTTCTCTTTTTTTTTTTGGCAAACTAGCCAGAGAAAATACTGTATATATCTGAAAATTTCATCTATCCGTCTGAGTCTTGCACCTAGGTTCGGATTTCGCCGCTTTAAAGGGTCTGTGTGGTTCTGAGACCTCGTCTCTATCTCAGCGGACATCTTACAACGAACAAAGATGCTGGCAAAATATTTCTCATCCTTAGTGGCAAAATACCTTTCACCTTTGATTCCCAAATCCCGTGTCCACCTAAGTCGACATCTTACGATGAGCAACAGACATTAGATATTTGCTAATCGACTGTTCCTAATCATGTTTGGATTATGAGACACTCGACAATTTCATGACGATGATGTTCCAACTAAATGAACTTTAATATTAACACGTACAATGACCGGACAATGTGAATATCAAGCCTGTCCGTAGACGAAAGACTAAGAATCCCCGTCCTCGTTACAGGATCTGAAATAATTTTTGGGTCAAGCCCGACCATGGACCTCACAGATTCAGAACCTCAGCCCCAGCCGCGCGAGAGCAAGACATTTAAAGTATAAAGTGAAAAAGAAAAAAGCAAAGTGATTTTTACCTTTCGTCGGACTTCTATTTTCATGTTGATATATTTTCAGGCACTGAATGACATCTGCAAATAAATAAATAACAAATTAAACAGTTAATTATTGTCACCATCATTTATCACATTGTAAAGTAAAACAATCCCTCAGTTGCTAAATTGCGCCACCTGGTGGTATAAGGTCGGCGTGTGTGTAGGTGGAAGAGTAGGGGGAGGGGTGGATAATTCAATGGCGTGCGATTCCCCAGCCTGTTTTTTTGCTTGTCACCGTTTCGCAACCCCATTTGTATAGGCACTACGTGCTTCGCCTTGTTTTTGTTAGCAGTTTTTGCCCGCGCTCTCGTTCTCCCCATGCATTTGGTATAGACGTTGGCAATCTCAATGTGGTTGGTTGGATGATGTGGTGGTGTGTGTATGGGGGAGGGGAAAATGCGAGGGGGTGGTGGTGGTGGTGGTGGGGGTGCTGGTAGAGTGAGGGGGGATAAAGCCAACCGTGTGACGTGACTCTGAATAATAATTAGGATGACTCAGAATAAAACGTGAGGAAAGGGGGGCCAATTAATTCTGTTTACTTCGTGCCATATGCGTTTACCTTTCTTCCCAATTAAATGCGAAAACGTCTCTGTCTCTCCTCTCCATATGCGTGTGTTTACATTTAGTATGAGCTGAAATGTTGGGGGAACCTTGGTTGTGTCGATGATAATCACTCCTTAATTAATTTTTTTTGCTGGTTAGATTATAGACGAATTAATCGATTAGGAAAGGGTGAAATAATGATTACTCGAATGTTTGCAGAATTCTTAATGGAATGGGCGTGTTCTATTTTTTATGCATGTTTGAAAAATGAAATGCTGGTTTTGAAATTTAATGGTTTTTCTAACGCATTGCAACAACGGGTCTTTAGCAATATTCTACGAGATATTTTTATCGTTAAGAAAAAATTGCATGTTTATGCAACAGTGGATCTCAGTGGTTCAATATACAGTACATGAATAAACGCTTATATCAGTTTTTATTCCTATACACTATGTTAATTCGACTACTGCGACAATTTTCATCAGATTGTTATGTGGGAAGGAGCAAATATCATTGGCGAACAGAAATTTAATTTAATGTTGGTCAAAAGTGGCCGTTTCATATTTTAAAAAATATCGAAAATTGATATGCTAATAGAATTTGTGCTGCATAAATAATGCAGGAGTTTTTCTCGTTTCAATTTGTGTAGAAAGAAAATGCATTCCACAATTTTTAGTATCATTATACACAGAGCAACTGCGCAAGCTAAGATGCCATTGGACACATATTACAAACTGTCAGCGACATTTCGACGACGCCGCCTGGATATGGATTCTGTGCATATAGAGATATAATGTGTTCCAGTTTAAAGAATCATCAACAATGGAATGGAACGCTGGGATACGAGTGCGCGTCTAAACAATAGAATGGTTGTTGAACTTGTATCTATCTAGCCATGCATGATGCGGTGACCCTTCGAACAAAGAGTCCTTTTCGACTTGAAGAATGTTTACATCTCTCACTGAGACCCACCCTATAAATGGAAACACCATTTTTATCATTTCTTTTATTCGATCGTTTGCTTGTGGTATCACGAACAAAATTCTGCATGCAGCTGCGCCTCTTAAGAAGGATCAATTTTGGTAAACACCGTCACTTCTATTTAATCGAACATCATCCCTATATGGCTCTCAGATAGCGTTGCCCTTTTGCTTCTTTTTTATTTGGACAGTAGTTAATTTTTTTTAGTACATACGAATTTCAGCTAATTCGATTGATCTAATTTCTAATGATCAGCTGTAAGTTATTCAAACTTATAATAATTCTGAGGTGGTTATTTGTAGCATCTTCGATTGTCTACTTACTGGAATGACAATAGAATCATTCATATGTTCGAATTGATTTTTAAGTATTTCAGACACTGGAATGACAATAGAATCCTTCAGTATCGTGTCTGGAGATCATATAGACCACTCTGCGCACCTGTCAAACATTGTAATTCAGGCTGTCCACCAAAATGAAAAGGAGGGAGGAGGGTCTCACGAAGATGATATCCCAGCAGTCGTTCTATTTTATATCGCAGCAAAGTCGGCGCCAACTCATAATAATCTAGTTTCTTAAAAAATCATGCAACATTAATGCAGGGAGTGGCGTACAGCAGATACGACGAAGTGTATATAGTGTACATCGCCAGATAATATGCTTTGGCAGCGCTTGGTCCTGCGCTCTCTTTACAGAAAGAAAGGCGGAATGTTTCTATGACGATTTCCACGAAACACACTCCAACCGAATTGCAGGAGAAGGAGGAGGAGCAGGAAGAAGAAAAAAATATTTGTCTCGCTCACTTTCTCATTCGTTCTCTCGATTCTTCTCGAATTAATGGTTCGACCCAGCGAGCGAGCGAGCAACACGGCGCCATCTCGCGGACCGCTTCTTCGACTATTTTCATACTCATAATAAATCGTCCTACCATACTTTCCTTATTTCTCTGCGCCGATGCTTTTGTGAATAGAGAATTGCATAGTTCCTTTTTCTGGTCTTACATCTTTTTAACTTTTTTCTAAAGTGGACACTCCCACTCATTGAAAGCTGTTGTTGCCCCTTATAAAGTATTCGCACCACATAGCACAGAAAGGTCAAATCCAGAGTTCCTGGAAGTCACTCAATGATGTGACTTGCCAATTGGCAAGGCAATTTCAATATGGATAGGACAATAGTCAGTAGGTAATAGTGCACATTTTTGTCGCTGACAGCGCCAATGGCTATTATGGGTGAGATTCGACACCCGAAGAACAAAATTTCAAAACTAAATTAGATTTAGTGGATTTTTTGCGCGATTTCAATCAGGTCAGTGAATCAGTTCCGGTTATAACCGATTTTTAAAAACTACTTGTCGTCTTCGTCGATTCACTTCGTTTAATTTGAAGGTGGTATTGGAAATGCCTATATAGTCTCTCGCATCTAACTACTGTTTCCGACTCTCTTACGCATTGGGTTCCCATAGGTGTATCGATCAATTTGCCGTCGCTCTGTCTTGTGTGAGGCGCGCCGCAAAAGATCCTCCCCCACCCACCTATGTCCCATTCCTCCTCCCACCACCTCCAACTCCCCTTTACACCCCTCCCATTGGGCCTCAACCCCGTTCGTGTATAGACCGAGGCAGGCGTTCCTCGCATACGATCGCTCGCTTGTTCTCTCTCTCTCTCTCGGCCACTGTCTCTTTTTAGTCCGATGTATAATTGATGAGTTAAGTGGTGCCGCTACACACGTTCGACTGTTTCCCGAACAATCAATGGCGGCCGAGAGCAACGACGAGCCGCCACACGGCTACCAAAGCCACCACTGACACTCTCCATCTCGCTATGGAGGAGAGGATACCAGTTTTCGCTAGATGGCGCAAATCTCCATTTTGTTTTGTTGTTGTTTGTGTTGTTGAACGACTCGTCGTAGGCCAGTCGGTATTGCGACTGACTGTGGCTCGGCGATCCCGGGTTCGATTCCCGGCGCGGGATCTCGATAATTTCGATCCCGGGGTACTGATGAAAATGTGCCCCCTTCCAAAGTGTCTAAGCGCCAAGAGGGGTACAGTAACCCCTGTAGTGCAAATATGGGATGTGCAGTGATGGTTAATTCAAAAAATTATTTTTCAAATTCAGTAGCGTTACCTATCGTGTAAGGTTTGATGATGGCTCAACTTGCAATGATTTCAACTATTATTCAAGTATAAATAAATTTGGACCAACACATTATTTTGATCCTAATTTGTGGAATGGATAAACACATTAGCGACCATTCCTCAAATTTTCAACAAAGATACAAATAAAATAATACGCTGAGCTAATTAGTCCAGTTTCGCATGAGAGAATGGAGGCTTAAATAAGCGGATTAAGCAAACTTCGGTTGCCACCACATTATTTTATTTTTTATTATGCATACCTAATTTTACTCTCGGTATTTTCTATTGTAAGATCTCATTTCTCAGACTTCATTGTACGAAACTTGATCAGGAAATATGTCATCGACTTATCTATTTGACAGCTTGTCCATTCTGCTCAACAGAATAAAATTAACTGTTAGGGTTTGAATTGATCTTTCGCAGATAAAAAATAAACCGTATATGTGTTACCACCAGACGGCGCCACCTGACACGATGTGACAAACCAAAAACGATACTATACGAATACGCGTCTAAGGTGGCTGATTAATTGTTTAAGCGCAGCTAATGGGCGGCCCACGCAATGGTCTTTTCCCAAAACACTTGCTCCAACGCCCTGGGACCATTAACGCATCATTGAGTTTTCGGTTGGGAAAACGTTTTTATTAAAAACATTTTTTCGAATCTACCGTTCGTCAAAACTACGGAAAGACATCCTGAGATGCACATAAACATGAAACCCAGGTGTAGAATATATTTTAATCATTGCGTTTTTAGATATGTTAAAAGAAAATTGGTCAAATTTCATGGATGAGCCCCACTAGCCTCTCTCTATATACACCAGCACTTTAAAAAGAGAAGAAGGTGAACCCAACGACTCGAGAAGTAGCCAAAAAAGCTCCTATTTTTAAAACGGAGCTGCTAAACCAAACCCCAATGTATTACTACTACACACACACCAGCTTTCTTTTTCCACGAACCTTCTATACTCGTCCACACACCGCGCACTTTAACTGCACAATGATTTTTTTATTGTCTCTGTCTAAATCCTTTTCACCCTCCCAAATGCCGCATACAAGTCTACGCGATAAATAAATATATATAATACATATAACGGTGTACGATATACGCCAGTATTTGAAGGAGAGGGCAAAGCAGTGTCTTCAGTACTCTACGGCGCGATATAGTAGAGACGTTCGAGCAACAACAAAAAAAATACTCGGGGTTTTTCGATCTCTCCTCGGCGAGCATTTAAAATTGTCGGGAACAATACGACGTTCGCGCGGCGGCCCAAAAAAAAAATTGCGACGTATATATCTATACATCTGGGGTAGGTAATTTTTTTTATCCGGAACTGGGCCTCCCTTCATATTTTGTCTGCGCGGAACGCCATCAATTGGGGGCGAGAAAACGGGACTCCAGATAGTGGTGGTGGTGGGGGTCTCGAAATGGGGGTGGAGAGGCCCCTCCCGATTCGTCGTGAGCTGCAAAGTAATTGGCCGTAGACTCCGAGGTTCGTTTTTGCCATCTCCCGCGTGATATTTGCTAACCAGTGGGGAGCCATAAGTCGAAACGCAATGGAGAAATATGTGGCCATCCGTTTTTATATCTGTTGCAGCGCTCGCGCCATTGAGAGGGGGAAAGGGGGTGCGTCGACACTGTTCTGTTACATCGACGCTAAAACCAGATTCGTACTGCAGCGAAAAGGAACAGTTGAACAATTCTCGGAAACCAGGCTCACGACAGAGCTGCACTTTTAAGATTTGCCGACATCAGCTGTTCAAACCCGAATTTTCGAATCATAACATAGTAGTGATAAAAACTATCAAAAATTCAAAATTAGTCATGAATCTAGAAAAAATATTCATTAAAGGTGACTTCTGTGTGAACATCTTGACACACCGATATCAAACAATTGAAATCGCAATTAAATTGGGAAGTAACCTATTCAGATGAATTTTTATTTTATTTTTTTGGATTTGAATGGTTGTTCCTCTTAGGATGAGATCAGGATCGGATTGAGAGTCGGAGCGATGAGAAATAGAAACCCCAAAACCACCGTAGAGGAACCTAAAGAGCAAAATGTTCGGTTCCAGGCGTGTGGTGTATTGTGGGTTTGTTGCAGTCGCTCGAAAAAAAAGGGAATTTCAAAAATGGAGGCGAAAACTTACAGTTTGCTGCTCGGCTAAGCCGCATAAATAAACGATGATTGTTAGGCTGCGAGGCAATGGGTTGGGGGGAAGGTGAACGCTGCACTAGAGGTAGGGGAGGTCGCGTTGGGAGATTTAAAAAATCGGGAAAGCCATGGAAATGCTTAAATCTGCATTATAACTTATTAACAGTGGCGTGTGGCGTTCGGATAGCAGTTGTTTGTTCGTGCAGAATAAATGGGGGGGGGGTTGACAAAAGTGGACAAGAAATATCTAATTGTCTCGACATTATCCATAGATGAATCAATAGTGGTCAGCTTAGGACAGCTTCGACCCTCTTATGGGTTCATGGACATTTGAAACGTTTAAACGGGTCCACGATCCATAAATGGGTTAAGAGCTGCTACTGGAAAATGACTAAGCTAATGAATAAATGTCGTATCAAATTGAATTCCAAATATCCAAACAAAGCACACATTTAAAACAAATAGAAAAATCTCAACATGGAAATATACTTATTTAATTTTTTTGCATTCTGATAACAAATTCCTTAAATGCTGCCGGTAAATTTCAAATCACAGTAATGCTGGTTGGTAGCGAACAATTTGTGGGAATTGAGGAGGAAACTTGTGAGGATTGCTTTTATTGCTACAATTTGAAAGTTATGTAGTTAATTTGTCATTAAACAATAATTGTTCGAGTGAAGCATCAAGGATCGTTTATACCCATTCATTAGACTATAACGGATATTTAATGTGTTTGAAGAAGCTCTACAAGACTTCGTTCGACAAGTTGCTTGAAGTTATCAAGCGTGATAATTAGTTCTTTTGTACTCAATGAGGAACACTATCTACTTCCAAGTATTCGTACACTGTACATCGAAATTTTGCTCTGTTTGTCAACCTAGTCCCTAAATTGTTTAGACAAAAAATTATTTCTCGTTATTATGTAAACTGAAAATGACGTCATAATGAAAAACAATTAGCACATCACTTAGCTTCAATAAGAAAACGCATGCTGCGCAACTTCAAAAAAGATTTAAAATTTTAAACAGAAATTCGCGTTTTTTTACCAAGCTTTTTAGCAAGATTTAATTTCACTGTTCTCATACTGTAAAAAAAACACTATTCGAGAATGTACACCCACGTCGGCCATTACTGTTACTGTTTTTCAGCTCCATCCCTCTCTCTAGTCTCAACCTACACCGTACCCGTCCTCTCCACATCCCCTCACTACTACACCCACATCACAACCGCGTTCACTTATTTTTTTTCTTCTTCTACTTTTACTCCCCCCCCCCTCCCCTCCGTCTTCCTTCGCGCGATTCTCCGCTGTAATTACAACTCGCGCCAAGCCTTGTCACTCTTGTTTGTCAAGACGCTCCTCCGGCTTAGCGTCGTCCATCAGTGAGCGGAGTGCTAGCGGTTAGCTGGCAGCACTGTCGGTGCATAGAAGAAGAAAAAGAAAAAAATTCACGTCGGGCCTTCGAAAGAACCGAATGCTGCTTGCCATTTAATTCTGACTCGGTCTAACTGGAATCCCCCTTATCCTTACCGAAGCGTACAATTTCAAGAGCAATAATTACCAAGTGCCTGGACAGAACAAACGTGTCCGCTCGGTACTGTTCCTGGTGGACATTTCTCTGAACTACAGTAGTTTCCTATGGCGGAACAGCTAGCGCGCCACTCGGTAGGTCACAATACTAATTATAAGTGGAAGCATAGTAGGAGTGCGTGTAGCACTTTATTAGTAATAAGTAAAGAAATGGCGCAACGCGTAACCCATTGTTTTTCCACCCAATTCGTCCAGCACCCGACCGTTAGGTGAGTTACGTTTTCGGTAGGCAAAAGTAGTTATGACAAATGTCTCCGCCAGTGGCGTTGAGTCCACCAAATTCCAATTCACTGTTTCGAGCGCTAGTAAAGCTATAAATGCGACAGTCCAAAAATCTATCGATGTCACCACCTACTTGACTAACATATGAAGGGATGGTCACCAGAGGGCACCTTATAATAATACAACCCTGAAAGTTTGGAATCACATGCGACAAGCGTATCATGTGTATTTGCCGTGTTATTGGGGCAGCAACGATGCGTTCGTTTAACAAGTAGTGATTTTTAGAATCGTGGCATTAGCTTGAATGCAGCTTCTGGCTTTTAAAATATATTTTTGAAATTGGAAAATAATTATTGCAACTTTAGTTTGGGTTTGGTACTTTAGAATGTTTGAGGGGCTGTTTATCCGTTGAATCAACCGTGAACCAATAGAAGCAAGTGCTCTAGTCGTTATTCTCCTAAGTGCCAGCGTATATCTAAATTGAGGTCTCTCATATCGAAACCCATGCTAATTCCGAGAAACATTTTTGGGAGAACATTTTTTGGACAGAGACACTGTTTTTGGAATCGCTGGCAACTTGACAACGTTGGTTTTTCCCGTGTCAGTGTGCGGAACGATTTGAAAGGCTCAAAATTTGACAAAACGAAGCTATAAAAACGTCTGAATCTCAGTTATCGGGTCACTAAAGAAAAACTCCACTTCCATTCCCCGGAGAAAGTTGACTTATTTTTAATTGTTCTTGAATTTGTAATGCATCGCTCCAAAACAAAACAAATTACAAATTGTAATTTCGTGCAGTGGAATACGATTTTGTGATTGAGTGAAAGTTTATGCGTTTTGCTCGGCCTACTCACTCGTATTTGATAATAATTGGAAAAAATCTGAAAATTGGCTTCCAACAAATTTCGGGTTTTCTTATTTCTTATTTTGAAGACATTTTTATAAGCGAAAAAATGAGATTTTGTTCGTATTTGCCGTGGGCTTTCTTGAATAAAGTTCACGTTATTCGCAATAGGGTGCGTTGAGCTAATGACAAACCCGGTACACCACTTGCTGAAGAAACGTGTCCCAGGACGGAAAGAATGATGCAACCTCCCGCCCCCTCACCCCACACAAAAAAATCCCTCCGCCCCCATTCGCACTAGGCTTTGTTCTCCTGTCGAACCAACGTCCCAACGCCCACCCCCCGTCTTTTATTGTCTCCGAAGATGGTGGTTAGTTTGGTTATTGTAGCGGAAATCATAATTACCCTCACGGGAAGATTTTTTGTTGGCTTGGTGGGCACGGAGAAAGAGGAGGACGGGGGGAGCTGCTGTTGATGGTGCAGTCGCCTCTCCCGCCTTCCACCATCCATTTCAGGGGGAGCTAGCGCTAGGCTTATGGAAGAGGGATTTCCAGCCCTCCGTTGTTCTCCGCGAGCCCTCTCTCACCAAGAGCCCGCATGATCGAGTGAAATTCTCAAATGCTAGCTCCTCCGCTCAAATGTATTTTTTCTTTAAATATACGCACGTACCCTTCTGCTCGCTCGCTTATAATTGTCGGGATGATCTGTAAAGTGGTGTTTAGCTGGTCCACGGACTCTTTTCAGCGCTTGGGGGCACCACCAGTCTCATCGAACAAGATGGCGTTTGTGGCGCCATCTTGCTTCCGAGAGATCAGAATGGCGATTATGTTGAGCCATGTCGTGCGCAGTGTTGATGATAGTGATTGTATCGATACTTCTGCTGTTATCGTACCTGTGTCGTGTGTTTCTAATGGCACTTTCCTTCCTTTTGTTCAGCAGACATCGCTTCAAAGACGGTCGTCAAATTTCATCTAATATACAGATATTCTATACTCTGTATACAGATCTTTCAACAGACATTGTGTCTTTTTTGGGTTGAAATCATCACACGTAATGATGCCAGACGAAATGAAGATTTCCCGTGCCATTAGGATATCAATTTAGCTTATCAAACTTTTGACAATTTAGAACGCATATTAGTTGAGAATTAAAACAGTATTTCCTTCTTAATTCTTGAAATATTATAAACAGAAAACGCTTTGAAATTCGGGAAATGCTATTATTGATACCAGATCTGGCGATATATATATATTCAACAGATCTGGCGATTTTCAATCACCGATAAACCTCCTCAACAAACATTTTTATGTAAAAAAATATTTGGATGCGATGGTACACTCTGTATCTATCCAATCTTCTATAAAACATTTCAATATTGTATATTGCAAAGGTTTGTCCGTTCATTTGCATAGTCGTGCAAACATTATTAAATGCTATAACATTCATGAACATCAGACCTGGTAGTAGATATAATTATTGGAAAACAAATTTAGTTGATAAAATTAACCGCTACATGTGCAGCATCCACATCGCTCACCATTTTTTTTTTTTTTTTATTCACTGAAGTGACGGATCACAACAGGAAGATTCTGTACCCCTCTCAGAGCGTAGGCCCTATGTGAGAGGCACATTTTCACCAGAACCCCGAGCCAAAGCCCGCGCCGGGAATCGGACCCGGGACCGCCGAACCGCAGTCCGTCATAAACCAACTGCGCCACGACGGGTCGTACTATTTGAATGTCAAACGTTGGTTCCGCGGTTTGAGCTCGGCCAATCAACATGCAAATTTCCTAATTCAGGCTCACAATCGGCGCATCCAAACTTAGCCTAATTGTTGTCGCATCGTCTCCAGTCGGAGACGGAAAACCCAGAATAATAACTTTTTAAGTAAGTCGAGTTCCTATTCTGTAGACGCCGGCTCATCCGTTTCGCTCCCCCCTATAACTTTATCGGCGCTGTTTTACACGCTCTGTTTACCGCAGCTCCCATTTTCCGGTGCGCCATAACCCCTCCCCCTCCCTGCATCCACCCACCAGCATCACCAGCAAATACCAAACGCAGCCACACATACACATATACATGTATATACACACACACAATCTCTTTCTCGCGTTCCGTTTTTCTGTCGCCGTATCGCTGACATCGTAACTCCGCCCCGCGAACGAGACGGAGGAGGTGGAGGAGAGAAAGGAAGAAAAAAGCGCGAAAAAGAACGGGTGCCACCCCGGCATTTTTTCCCTCTTCTTCCTTACCCGCGTGGCTACGCATACACCGGAGTACATAAACCTTCCCGAGACCCCACGGAATTGCATTTAAACGCTTTTGTTCAACCCATCTCAGCTCAATTGGTTGTGAGTCCGATTTTCATGGTGTATATCCCGGTCGCGATTCCTGAGTTCTGATCAAAATGTCCCCGTTATGATGCATGTTATGACTCCAGTCATAAAATGTTCCGACATATTCTATTGATAACCACTTAGAATGAAAATAGTTGTTCGTTCCGAAACGCGGGTCTCTGGAGTTATGCCTAGGGAGCCCCACGATTTTTTTTCGCTAATGGATAACCCAAGAAGAAAAATGATCGTGCCAGAAACACGCTACAGAAAACGACAACGGGTCCGCGCTTCCCACCGATACCGGTAACATCGTCACCAACATAGAAATTAAACTCGCTGGCGAACCATCTCGGCCATAGTTTCTCATTCCCTCGGCAATAATTCAATGTGACCGACCGACGCGTCCTCCACTTCTCGACCACCGCTGCAATAAAATATTACTTTTTTGCAGTACGTGGAATGGATAGTGTTAAATATCAATACGCACACATGTACTATGTTGAGCGTCCGTGGAATGATCGGAATATTGTTACGTGTTTTTCAAATGTAGTTGGTTGTGATCTAGCCTAGTTTGGGAGGGGAGACACTCATTAATTGTCCCCGTGGAGTTTATCCGGTCGCAGTGTTCGTCAATTATCGATAGACTTATATACTCGCCGGACGTGTCCAACCGATTAATGAAATAGTCCGTGTCTGAAAGCTCGCTCGCGTCTCGCCTCCACATAGCGGCTTGATAAATGCTCGTCGGCGAGACTAATTGAGACAAAATGAGACATTCCGAAAATGAACCGGTCATCTGATCAGGAGAACCAGACCAGCTTCTCTGGAAAATCCGTTCCAGACAAAAGACGTGGTCTCGTATCGTACCGACTTAGACCTTCCTTAAACTTTACAGGAACGTCTCAGAAATATGTATAAAACTATAACGAATTATTTTCTAAATACAGCAAAGATTGAAGTTAACAGCGATTTAACAATAAAAAAGACAAACGTACTCGTACATCTAGCCTAGCACAGCTAATATAGTCTAGACCTCATTTAGTGAGGAAATAAATGGTAACTCGTGCATTTTTCTGGCAAGGGAAAATAGTTTAGACGAGATAAACGTATAGAAGGAGATATACACATAGAAGCTACCGTTGCTGGTAAACCACCCCTCCCACACACACGCACACACACCGCCTGCAATAATTACACTAGAACTCTGAAACATGTCACATTACATTAGCGCAAACGTCACAAACAGATGACGAAAATACTGGAAATTATCGTACATATGTTGGAAATGTTACTGTACTTTTTTTTGTTCACTTAAAACGTAGGATACGATTTTAAAAAAAATATTATGCTGCAAACTGTAACAAAACATATGTATTTCTTTCGAAATCAACATGATCGTTTAATAAACAGACAATAACAGGGGAAAGACAAATATATTGCAATACAAATGAATGCAGGTAGTGTGCAATAGTCCAGTCCTCTAATAGGTAATTGGGACAACACGTAATAATATGAGTCAATATCTGACAGCAAATCGAGCTTTAAATAAAGAAGAACCTGAGAAACAAAAGCAACGTTACCTCATTATTTTGGCAATACCAACCTTGTATTCATCTATAATGAACTACCAATTGAATAGAAGGTTATTTATCGATTACCATGCAGTGGCATTCACATCTACGGTAAGCCAAAGGTCCCGTGTTCAATTCCCGGCTACTCGCTTTGGCTTATTTCATACATAGGCATGACTACCATCAAAGAGCAGAAGATGAACATTGACATCCTTTAGAACAAAATGCCCTCAGAGTCTCAATTCCTTGGATAAAATTGGCAAAACTTGAATTTAATTGATTTGCAAAATTAACGTAACAAAACTGTTACATCTCTGAAATCAAATTAAATTTCTAAAAAAAAAATTCTTTTTTATTCTTTAAAGTTGACCACGTCTACGGAAACACAGGTGTGCAAATGAAGGAAAGGGGTCGATTTGTTTAACAAGATGGCAGCTCTTTCTATGGAGGAGGAAGCGTGGCAAACTGGGAGCGCTTTTTCGCTTCATGCTCTCTCGCCACGAGCTCAGAGAGCGAGGCTAATCAATCATATTGAGCAATGGCTCCCCCGCTTAACAAATTGCCATCGATTAGACATTTGTGCGTGTACGCGTGTCATTAGTGATGTTCTACGCGCTTTTTTTCTATTTTTCTTTTTCTTTATTCATCCCCGCGTTCCCTCTCCCCTTTCCTTACTATAGGCAAACCTGTATTTCTGATGGCGCCCACTCCGATACCCTAACTCACGATTCAGGTAATTATTAAGAAGCAATCAATCGGGAGAATTCTGGAGCGTCGCGCCAGTTTTAAAATGGCGAATCTTCCAGCAAATTGATAGAGTAATCTCGCACGGCTCGCTTTATTTAGTTAACTCGCTTTCATGCGACACCAGGATGGCATTTATGTGTCAGGTTTTCGGTTAAACATTTAAATCGGCTTTTTACCCACTGAAATCATTAATTATATTCATCAGTTGTTCGATAGATAGCGCTGCCATCAGCAACACAATCACCAGTGGCGACCCACGTGGCGATACAAACAACAGCACTGCGATGGGCGCACCAGGATAGAGGTTTCGTATGGCGTAGTTGGCAATATGACCAACATCTCGGTAACAATTCCCGATTGAGACGGCGCGAATTTCTTGAACGAGATAAATTCTTACAAGCAACGTTTTTAGAAATGGAAGTTGAGCTTGATGGGCTTAAGGCCGGAAGCGCTGGCGAACCTTCTTAACAAATAGCTCATCAGGATAAAAAGATGCCAAAACCGCACGACAACGACACCTTTTTCGAAGACCTATCCTACCTATAGGTATAGGTGTAGTTACTAGAGAAGTGCACACTATTTCACCAAGGCGAACAGAATCCGTTCCGTATTTTGTGATTGGTGCGCCCCGAGGCTAGCAGCGATAACCACTTTATTTACATTCCCGCGAGAGAGAGGAAAATCGTCGTTAATTCGAGGCAATGGGGTTTGCGCTTTCTGCGAATTCTATCGAATCGTTAGCAGAGTCAATATTGCCGCTCGCGACAGTCTCTCTATCTCTCTCTCTCTCTACTTCTCTCACTCTATAGAGCTAGTCGGTAACTGAGGAATAACTCCACACCTGTTTGTAGTTTTCCCTCTATCTCGCTTCGGCTGGCAAGAACCACGCCGGAATCAAAGCGTCCCCGAAAACCGCAAATCTTTGTACAACCCTCATTGCAGTGTATTCCAGGATCCTGGTTGATTCTAACCCTGTGATGCACGCGAAGCCATCTACCGAGAAAAAGCCAGTCGTCATCACTGCATGTGGAAGACAAGAAATATGCCAGAAGATGTTCCGTAATAAGAAATCATGAAAATGTTTAGAAAATGCAATATTAATAATATAATCAATTTACATAAGACCCATTCCACAACATTCATTAAGATCCTCAACTTAACAATTTCATATTAAAGAATATAACATGACATCCCTAGATTAATGATTTAAGTTAATCGTCATTGTCATAGTTGTATAGTCAGTTCTCAATGTTTATAAAATTCTAGGTTAGCTCAGAGAGATGGTAGAGTCGTGATTGACTGCGACATTAGCTATGACGTTGTGTGGTTCCCTTGCGTCACAAATCCAGAATTGAGAGAAGAGGGAACCAGGTGACGTCACACTTGGTGTCACCGACGCTAGGTGGCGCGGCAGTCACGTCCACCCTCCCCAAACAGCCGTCTGAGCTAACCTATTATTTTCTAAACCTTGGTCAGTTCCCACGTTTTTCTAGATTAGATAATTCATTTTTTAAATAATACTTTACTATTACTTATTGTGAGAAAAGTTATAGCCAATTCCTGTTCGTCTTTTCTCGCCCGCCGCCGTCCCGGGCACAATTTCCATTTTATTTTACATAATCCAGAAGTCATGTTTCTAGTCCTGTAGTGATATTACACTACAGTGAATTAAAATAATAGTTTTGTTAATGATTTGAGTTAGAAAAGTGATATGCGGGATGCTGGACACAAACCCACTATACTTTGAATCATTTGAGTGTTGAATGGCATAGCTGCCCCTAGTTTATAGGCAATTACTCATTGCACCAGTGCATTGCTAGTTTGTCATTCCGACTGAAATGGAGTGTTTCGAGTGACTGGACCTCTAATTCTATATTGTTTGATTACACAAAGAGTCGTAATTACCTGTCAGAATTGTTCCACTACTGATAATAAAAGGATGGACAAATCACACTGGATCAACACGTTCGTTGACGAATCATTAGGTGCACATGCACTGAAGGTTTGGAAAATTTATGCTAGACAATGAGTCGCGCCATATTTTTGAAAATCCAAATAGCATTTTCGACGTAGAATTTTGATACAGACACCCACAGATTGTCACCGTCGTGATTGAGTTGCCGCCGCAGCGGTTACCAAACGTCATTTCTCTTTCTCAGCACAAAATTCCGACTATACCTCGGCAACCCCGATAAGAAAGTCGCTCACTGTTTGGGCAATGAGGTTATCATTGGCGCCGCCGCGGCGCCGCTCTGCTTTTCTCGGCACAACAACATCTCGCCTTTGCTCAACATAAGAAACTAGGGGACCGGATTTTTAGGTACTAGACACGGCCGGAAAATCTCCAACCTCAACCAGCTACTCATGACAGCTATCGTACGAGTATGAACATTTCATAAAGATATATTGAATAGTTAACATGGAGTGTGTACATGTTCTCTGACAAACAATAAATTAAGTACATTCAAAAATTATATGTATTTCAGTGGTAATGTATCAATATCATACTGTGAATACATTACCACTGAAATGCAGTGTAAAATAAAAATTAAGTAATGTTAAATTAAGAATTTTTATTTGTCTAAATGTGGATAATTAAAAATCCCTCCTAGGTTTCAGATGAGGTCTCGAAAGCGTAAGCATTACAGCAACTATAGGCGTGATTTTTAAATACTGTACATTCAGTACATTGCGTTTCATCATTTGTTTTTAGGTCGCACAACTCGATTCCGTCCCTTCGGTGTCATTGCTCAGAAAGCTGGCTCCGGATGGAGGTGTCGGTGTCCCCACAGATCCGGCTCGGCCAGGCCCATCCCTCCTTCCCCTCCCCCGTCACACATGATCCTCCACACCGGCGCTTGAATTGTATTTTCGCCGCCCAGAATTCGCACAAGCGCGGTTCGCGTGCCCGGGTGAGATTTTCTGCAGTCGACACGACACTGTGCGCGGCGGCGGCAGAGATTATTGCTGGCTTATTCGGTGAAAATAAATTAGAGACGTGGAGGCCAGCAGCTAGCTCTCTCTCTCTCACACATACACACACACCCTCTCTCCTTCTCACATATATACACATACACCAAAGTATTTTTTAAGAGAGGATATAAGGAACAAGTGCCCAGGGTGAACATATAATCAGCGATGCTCAGTTCTAAATTGAAAAGCACACAACTTTCTCACTTCTGAAATGTGTAACTTATGCTACAGTTGTCTGAGAATGGATATCAAGAGACCAAGATACCAACATATCTTATATAATGAAACGCAGTTATACAAATCACGAGAATGTGTTAGTGGTAGTGGTGTTCAGATATTTAAACAGGAAAAGTTCAAAAGATCAGCCATTTGTAATTTTTCAACGGCAAAAGCTAACGCGAAAGAAAACAACCAAATTGTTGATCCTTTATCACAAGTCGAAAAATATTGCCAAACCAGGCCATTTTTGCATCCAATACAATATTTGGAGATGACGTCGAAGGTAGGAAAATATTAACGAAATTTGAAAATAGGCCTACGCGCAATTCGTTTTCGGAAAATAGCGAGGTCATTTAAATATGTTATTGAATTTGTATCAATTGAGATATCAATTCACTTAAAGACTATTCGGATGACAAGAAATTATAATTCTATTTTTGCCATCGTGAGTGTCGAAAATGCCGTAGGACCTGTGTCTGTAGATCCTTTCCTAGGTAGCAAACCTAGGCAATCAAAATTACCGACAACCCGCATTTCTTCTTTGCACTTTCTATATTTTTATCGACTGTCTTTGAGACAGGCTTAATTACTAGTCTGTCATAAAGCTGTCTCGTCGAAAATGTTGAATCGCGATGAAATATGAAACAAATACACAAATGAAATAATGATGTTCAAATAAAATCAAAAATCACATTGTGAAAATGGCGACTTTTACGGAGTAATTTCCCTTCCATTTTTTTCTTGAGGCACACGATAATTGTAATGATACGTATGCACATTTAACTGACTGAGTACATACTCGCGCACTAGAAGGACAGATGAGAAAACCTGAAGAGAATCGACTATTAAGTCTTGCCCTGGGCGCAACTATCCGCATCGCAAGTCCCTCTTCTCGCACACACACACTCGTCTTTGCGTGTGAGCGTGCGAAAGAATCCATCTTCTTCGTTCGTCGTTTTCGTCGTATAGGACCTAATTTCTTTTTGTGGCGGCTGAGCGGGGTTGAGGATGGAGGGGGAAAGGGTGGAGGAGACATCGCCGGAATCCGGCCGCTCCTGCTCGCGCAAACAATATATTGAGACCCAGAGACCCAATCAAATCAATTTTCAGGAATCTTCACATTCCACGCACTGTTGATGAACTCAAGATGACTCAATCGAACATGTAGTTCGCCTCACTGAGCCAAGTTGCTCGCCAATTAGAATAAAGTGGATTTATACTATTTATTGTTCGGTAACATTAAAATGCTCTCGTGTGAGAGCGAACTTAAGAGGTCTCACTAGGAAATGTCTCGCCTGTTTGGATATCATCCCGCAGCGCAATAGTTTTTTATTGTCTCACAAGACATCTTGACATCCCTTTTATTCTAACCAACGGTTGCTTTATTTGTTATTTTGCTATGAAAGATGCAATTTGGGGAGAATTCGGTACATGGGCATACTCCTATTTGTTTTGGTTAAACAGATTTGTCTTGCCATATGCATGTTGCGACTGTAACTAATATTTGCACCTAAAATTAGAATAATTATTGATCGTCTTAGTACCGCTATCACTTTCGTACTGGGCTCAAGTGGTGCCCATTCTTATTATTAGCAATTCAAGTGGTTCGTCACTCTGACATGCGCATCCCAGTTCGGCAGAGAGCGCCACCTGTGAAGCGCGAACGAATCACGTTGGTCAGGCGGACTGGCGGGTTGGTGGAGGTCTACATTTACGATTTGGTGGCGGGGCTGCATTACAGCGTACACAGATCAAGGGGTTAAGCATGCACTCGGATTTTGACGCCGGATTTTTCTACTCCCCTCCATCTTCCCCTCCATTATCCCTCCCCCCTAGACCCTTTTCCGTTAGCCGTGCCACGTTTTGTTATCATTTGTTTTGGCGGGGCGCGATTCGTTTACTTTTGTCTCTCCTTCGCTCGCCCTATAGCTCTTGCTCTCTCGGTCCTGCAACGTTGAGTCTCACATTTCGACGCATGCGCTCTTTCACTCTCTCATTGCGAGCTCATCTGCCAGAGAGATAGGTCGCGGGTGCAGATTGCAACAGAAACCGGGCGTTATGCAAACAATTGCGGCAAAATGTATCTGTCCTCGTGTTCTGTTATGCTGAGAGCGAGGAAGAGACGAAAGAAGAGGGGTGACACTGCACCCTTATAAGCTGGCAATCACTCAAGCCGTATGATCGCGCTATTTGCTTACTTACAAGGGGCTGTTTCTCAGAAGGCATAACGTCCGTCTGGTGTTGGACGACTGGTCATCTCGCTTAAGCAGCAAATACGAAAATTATTTTCAATCGCTTAGCAAAAGTAAACAAAATGTCGCTTTCTCAAAGTGTTCCTAATCATTATCATAGAAAATATTAAATAAATGGCTGAGCCGCAGTTCATTTTTAAACGATTGAACTTTCCGCTAATTTTAATTTTGCGACATACAGAACATTCTAAAAACAGTCTGGTTTGGCGACAAGCGACCGGATTCTTAAGAATGGACAAACCAGTGTTCAATTTGTGGGAGATGGGAGAAAGTACCGCTGTTTCAACATTATTATTTTTTTTAATCAGGTTCTTTACGTTTTCGTGAAAACTGGATTGCAGTACGTTCAAAAAATGTGCCCAGTTTAGGTCTAGGGTCTCAGTTGGTTACGAAGGCAAACTATCCGTTATATCGCGCCTTCGTCTGTATCTATTCGATTCTTATGTCCTGGCAAGTGTAGTCGCAATTTGCACCGAACCGGGTACTTGGCCATCTTATATGATGTCACGCTTCACGACAGAAGTGGCCATCTATAAAACTGCGTATGTCGGGCGTCCTCCGAAAATGGGCGCGTTTCACTGATCTCTGACACCGTACCGCGCCGTCCGGCGCCCATAAACCTAAGTACACATCATTGGATTGCATTCATCAAATAAAAAGAAAAGTATTGTTTAACAAACGTGTGTCTATACGGCCGTGCACTATAAACGCTGGAGCGACCTTATATTCCGTTACGGCACCGCGTTGTACGACCGGCAAAAGCTACTCTGTACTCGTAGTGGACGCTACGACTCTGTATCTAATGTGGCGCAGGCCTCGAATCTGCCATCAAAACACACCACCAACGCCACCACCAGCGAATGGGTGCACTAATCATATTGAAAATTCGTCCGTTCCCTCTGAACCATCCGATTCTAATTGAAATCATGCACGCCTCTCGTTCAGAGGGATTTTCTCATATCAAAATAATTGTCTCGCTCCATCCCAATAAAAAGAATGTGCTCGCCTTTCCATAACCTTACGAATTCACTGAGACATACAATCCAAACATAAGATCAGTTGGTCAGAAGATGGCGTTGCCAGTAGTAGTCGTTCACTGTGTATGTTGTGGTACTTGTGGCGCCCCAAGTAGCGATACTTATAAACGACGCTTTGGTTGGCGCCTCAACGACACAACGTTGCACACGCCTTTCGAATGGGTATCTGTTTCTAGGCATTTCAGTTCTTTGGTCGCTTTCCTTGTAATCGATGTAATTCAGGAAATTGCAAATTCTGTAGACGGGACAGGAACTGGCGAACAAACGGGGTCGAGTCTCGTCTGTGATCGCCAGGCCGTGAGCCAAGAGATGAGGCCCTCCACCCACCCCCACCTTCTTCATGAAGCAAGGGCCCCCGCGCCATCTTCAACACGCGATTGGTGGACCTTTGTCGGCGCTCGTCTCAGTCAAGTGGAAAGCGAGTGACTCGCGCACTGCATGAATAAACACAGATTGCGCTCGGCCAGCGGTCTAGTGATCTCGTCCCCCCCCCCTCCTTTTCTTCGTATCGTTATTAAGAGTGGACACGTTCCAGAAACTCGCTCGACAGTGGCGTAACTAGCGGCGGACGGCCTCTCTAAATCAGCCGATGCTTCCTAAAAAACATTATTACACGCCGTTACACCGAATTCAAATTTTATCGATTGTTAAAATCGAAATGACCCTCATTGTTGATATCGCAGTAGATAGGTAGGTCTGCCTATGCGCATAAATGGGTTGTCGGTTCGAGCTAAATAGCATTTTATTTTAAATCAATCGCCAATCTTATCCAAAAATAAATAAGGATTAATTAAGAAAATAAGGATAAATAAATTTATTCATTCTAGTTTTATAAAGAAATTAAAAAATTAATTTTATAATAATTTCGGACAACAAAGAAATTTGAAATTGGCAGATTTATTTATCGGAATGATCCATTCTGATCAATTCTGAATTGATAAATCTGGATTTGTCAAGTATATATTTCATTTGCATAGCTGCTTCGATCGCAATGGAGGAAGGGGAGCGTTAGAACTGAGTAGTTTAGGTGTAGATACAAAACGAATCCAACAACAGCGAGTGGAGACACTCCGAATGCATAACGCCTCTCAAGCACGATCGGCATCGAATCTCAAACGTAAATGGATTAAGCAGGTGCACTAGCTTAAGATGAGTTAGTGAAGATGACCAACCATAACTACGTAATCTATCAAGAGTTGCCTTCAGTGTCATCATGGTGTCTTTTTTTAATTCACTCTAGTGTAATATCACTACAGGATTTTCTATACCCATCCTGGAGCTTAGGCACTATGTGAGGGGAACATTTTATTTAGTACCCCAAGACCGAATAATCGAGAGCCCGCGCCGGAAATCGAACCCTGGACCGCCGAGTCACAGTCAGTGTCTTAATCTCAAAGGATTCAAAACGAACCTGATCATCTCTGTATTTAATTTTCTAGTCGCATTTCATGAAACAAAGCAGTTAAAATGAACAATTAATTTGAGTGCTCTCTCTACTTATTGACATTCTATTTTAATAAGTGAATGAGCACGGGACAGAGCCGTGTAAAATCGACGACGATTCATATGCCTTATTGTTGTTATATTTTAATTTTATGTTGTCAATTAATATTTCAATGTTCGTTCTTGATATTATTCATTGACATTTAAAATAAATGCAATCAATTGTTCAATTTGATTCCTAAGAAACAATTCCGTCAATATATCCATGCGCTAGACCCATGTTGGGTCCATCATCACCTGGCAGAGGTCTCAACAGTTCAGTATGATGTTGGACAGAGTCGAATGCGAATTTCTTTATCCTACAAATCGAATTGGTCCCCCAATCGTAAAATATTATCGTTGGCACGCGTGATTCTCATGTTGACGAAAAAGCGAACCCTCCAGAGCTGGCTAGAAAGTGTCACCGCCGGCCGAAACTCCATCAAGGACTGAACTGACCCTCGCTCTCTCTCTCTCTCTCTCTCGCACACTCTCCAACCCCCCCTCTCTCTCCCCCTCCATCCTCTATAAACTCCTAATCATCATGAGAAAGTGCAGCTGGGATGCGTGGGCTGTGTACCGGTATAGGACATTGAATGGCATTTCGGGTGTACTCGGATACGGCTAAAAGGTCTTTGCGCGAGTGCAAACAAGCATACCGTTGTGCACCTACACTAATGACTAGTAAACGAAATTTCTGGATATTTTGGTGTACAGTAAGAACTATAATCCAGCTGTATGAAGGAGTAGACATAAGATATGGCACCCTGTCAAGCGTTAAGACTTCAGAAAATCAAATAAGAATTGTGCTCTTTGGTAAAATTGCTATATTTTTATGTTTGATGTATTTTCTATTTTTGTTTGAACTTTTTTTTATAGTTTTTATGTACCAAGCTATTTTCAAATTTATTTTTGTTCTGAGAAAATTGCTCAACCATAAAAAGACATAAATGAACAAACGGATCAACAATAAAATGACAGCAAAATAACAAGACAAAATTCCAGAGTTAGACTAATTGCTTGTATGTCCAGTTACGACAGGCTTATCCATTATTTAGCGACTGTATTGATTGCAAAAGGGGGGGGGCGATTAGCGTTGATGACCGTTTCTTGGTATCTAGCGTGTAATGAAAACATGATTTTCCACATTGCTCACCCTCACCCAATCCACCCCCATCTCCCCTCTCTGCCCACGACAATCAATTGTTCAATTTTTTGTTTACTTTTTCCACAAACCTCTTTTCCTTCGACGAACGTTACTGCCAGCGATGAATTATTCAGTTGGTGGAGCTTTTTTGAATCGCTCCATGGATGTGTTTGGAAAAATATAAACACGTTTTTAGCGGTTTGCAGTTACTAGATCTATTTTCGGGCGGTCGAAGCAACACCATCGGCCATTCTGCGAAATCGCCTAATCTTGGTATTATTGGTAGATAATTTTTAAACACTTTAAAGTGAATAATATAAAACGACATAAACGATTTACCTTAAAATACAGAAACCACTTTCTTCATATCCGAATTAACTAAGAAAAATGATAATTTATAGCCAAACTTAGTAGAAACGAAACAAAAAACAATTGCACGGAGATTGATTATTTAGTTTCTACCGTCTAGACTTGAGAAAATGTTTAAAATAAACTTCCAAATGGCTTAATGTCATTCCTCTTAAAAATATATTATCCACCTTTTGGGCTATGTATGTCATGTTTAGAATCGTTTTAAGCGTTGAAGTTTTAGTTAACTGTTTTTTTTTTGCAACTCGAAATAGGCAAAGGTTCCCATGTAACAAAAATCTTGCATCAAAACAATTATTATTATTTTTATTATTATTTTAATTCACGGTTAGTGTGCAAAAACGCCGAGGGTGGCGTTCGAACCGGTAACCGTAGACGACGGTCGGCGGTGCCTAATGGCATGTTCGCTTTACAGTTATCATCTTCGCCCATCAAGAAATTGATTATATTTGACGCGTACACATGCGACATTGGGATGTGGGGTGACGACTTTGGGGGAGGGGTTGGATGACATGGCACAGGGGGGGGAGGCGCGACAGAGCGTTCACATACACAGCATCCGCCGTGCTGCGCTCTCTCACTCTCACTTGCGATTGATGGCTCAATTTTTGGTCGCAACGAGCGCTTACATATAAAACCTTTGTGCCGCCGTTGTGTCGTGTTTCGTCGGCGGCTGCGATGGCCCCGAAGTTGTCACCGCCAGTGACAGCAGCGCCCCCTGCCCGCCGCCACCCACATCATATGTTGACTTTTCGTTAAAGGTGATGCGACATCAACAATTTTCCCTCGACGCGAGCTGTCAATCCGGACTGCAGGTGCGGACGCGCCTAATGGTCAAATCCCTGCACCTCTATTGTGTTTGGACGTTAATGGCTGTCATTATTTTTTTATGTAGACGACGTTTCTCGCTGGATCTTATAAAATTGCTCTAGGTGGCTGGCCAATCGATGTAAATTTGAGAAGTGTTTTGTAAGACTTGTCGTAGCCCAGTCGGTATTGCGACTGACTGTGGCTCGGCGGTCCCGGGTTCGATTTCCGGCGTGGTATCTCGATTATTTCGATCCCGGGGTACTGGTGAAAATATGCCCACGCATAGTGCCTAAGCACCAAGAGGGTTACAGAAACGCCTGTAGTGCAGAGACTACAGTAATAAAAAATAATAATAAATGCGAAACGCAGGAGCAAAAGAACTTCCGGTGCACAAAACCGTCCGCAATTATGCGACAGAGAGGTCGACGTTGAAATAAAATCACCGGTCTTGTTAGACATATTTCTTTCTCATTAGCACCGAAACAATCATATTCAATTGAGTTTTATTATCTTTGCATCTTTGTTTCATGCTCACAATTGTTGTATATATAGTACGTCATGCTCCGCTGCTAGATGAAACCTTCAGTTTTAATAAATCACAAAAGATGTGATTTAAAACCACTGAAAGGTTCAAAATTTTAGATCAATGTTTGTATAATTTCAAAACATTTAATTTAGAAACGTTGAGTTGTTCCTGTTTTCTAGCCCCTTCGCCCATATGCCCCCGACTAAATCCTTTCAACAATTGCACTCTGTGTCACTTGTTAAAATGTGTTCCAACTTTTCAGTGGCTGAGACGGCTCACACAAATTTCTTATAGAGGATTGCAGTCCAAACACATGACGTACGTATATCAACTGAACACTAAAAAAAAAGAACGACATTCTCACACATACACACATTCACACGAATGCCAAGTGAAATCCAAAATCCGCAGCGAGAAAATAACACTCGCCGAGCGCGTATGAACTTCTCGGCTCGCGTATAGGCGAACATACATGCAAATCACCTCTGGTGGTGGTGGTGGTGGGGGGGGGGCCAATATTAATTTTAAACTAATTTTCCTCTTCCGCGAGAAAGCCGCTGAAATCCACCGCCGGCGTGTTAAGCCCATAGATCAGTCTCGCAACACCGTCCAAAATTACATTTATAATTTGCTTCTCTATCTCCATCTCTCTGTCTCTCCCACTCGCACACACACTCTTTTTTTAAACACCTTCTCCCGTGATTAATTTACATCTTTTTTTATACCTCAACTCCTCCACTAAGCTCACCCCAATCAAGCATTTTCTCTGCCATCTCTTTCACACATTCTATTTTATTTATTTATTTTTTAACTATTTTCTTTGCTCGTTTCTCTCACTCCCAACAACCTCTGATCAACTCATATTCTCAGTTCTATTTTCTCGTTATCCCCTCATCCTCAATTCCCCTTTTTACGTTCTATCTCACTTTCTCTGTCATCCTCTATCTATTTCGGCATCCCTCACAAAACCACACCTTCTCCTTTAAAGCACGCATGGTTTTTCTTTTTTTTTTAAAGAACTATCACCACCACTACCAAAACCCCCCGCTTGTAGCCTTTTCTAAGACATTTTGCTCTCTTGTTTTCATTACAGACTATGAGATGCGTAATGTTAACCAGAGAGCAGGGTCAAAGGCGCTAACTAAGCGGAGGATTCAACAGCATTCAAAGTGAGTGATCCAAATTTTCGAAACCGACTAATTCGAGGACATAAATATAGATTTAAAAAATAGAACCAAGTGTACTACACGCGACAACACCATACAATAATAACGTATCACTATTTCTTAATTAGTGTTTCCCATTATCACAATAATTTGTAATTATTCTAATTTCGACTGTAGTGTTAGTGTAACAACAGCACTGAACGAGGCACACATTTTCATCAGTGCCCCGTGATCGAATAAACGAAAGCCCTCGCCGGGACTCGAATATGGGAAGATTTGGTTTCCATGGGACAACTTAGGGAACTTAGGGACGACTTCAGGGATAGGAAATTTTAAAAAAAACTGTAACAGTTAGAGGCTCTCTGCCAAACGTCTGCCATAGTTTCAGTCGAAGGCCACCAGACGACACCACACGCTATGGCATAGGTAGCGAGTCAATCGAAGACGATAACATTTCGATGTCGCTTGGCAACAAGTCACTTCGATCATACATACACACACCACTACCATATAACACCGGTCACCAGTCTACATTTAAGGAATACAAGAAGCTCGGACATCTACATTGATATCAAAATTATACTTTTTTGAATAACGAAATTAGTATATCGCTAATCGGAGTTTCCCGTTACCCGAACTGACTGAAACAACTGAAAACCAACTGAAAACAACTGAAAACCAATAATAAAAAATTGGCTACACGTCTGGAATATTAACAAAACAATTGTCGGTTCCCTTATTTCATGCGATAAAATGGAAGATCAGTTCAGTGATTTTATGAAAGCAATATAAAGTTATTGTTGGGGAAACATTTTTAAATGGGAAATGAAGATTTAGCGTTGTCCGCTATGCAATTCGAGAAACTAGCGAGATCGACTTGGCGCTATATTGAATACTTCGTCGCAACCAGCTTGAAGTAACCCTAAGTGGCTATTTAGTATTTGTTACCCCAAGAAATCGTTGTGCCCGTGTCGCAGGCCAAAGCCATTTAGATACGTTTCATTCATGCAGATAACAGCTCCACTCTCGGCTGCATCGCCAACCGCACTAAACGATAATGAGATCAACGGTATTCGAGTCTATTGTCGATAACTAATGCGATTTATACCAAAATTGCTTTAAATTTTGTAGTAGGTTGTCTCTCCCTCTCTCTCTCTCTCTCAGACTCTGGTCCTACATAGTCGCAAAAGATTCAATTCTGGTTGTGGAATTTGCACATGCCGACCGAGTTGACATAGTTCTTCTTGCACTGAATGCAAGAATTCGTACTGATGAATAAATAAGCTTTTGCTTTCACCTCCGAATTGAACGTCTTAATATTACAGAATTCTACAAGAGCGTATCACTAAAAGGTAATAAGATTTCGAAGAATTTCAGATTATTTGCTATGCATGTGTAAACAAATATATTGGCGATTCGATGTGTCACAAGATGGTGCAGCTATCATTTTTGCATCTAAGTTATTTGTATCTCAATTGTTACCGCTTGGGACGCATCACGAAACGCCAGCCAATTTGGTCAATAGTTTTATTAGAGGTTTGCTTGAGACATTTGTTAAGGGGGGTCACCAGCGTGTTCGCCCTAAAACGGGTCCCACGGCTTTACTTCCATTCCGAAGGAAGGGCTTGCGTAGGAATTTCTCTCGCCCGAAAAATTCTGAGGGCCTCGGTCGGGAATCGAAACCGCGAAAACGGACCACGAGGAAAACACCCTATCGTCTTGAGGGCACCACAGAGGGTATCCCAGAAATTGGTGTAGCCAGTTTGGCCTAGTGAAAGCTTAAAACCCTTGGTTTAGTGTAGCAAAAAAACTGGTATAAATATTCAAAAGTGTTAAAAGCTATCCCACAATAATGTCCTGTTAAGGAACATGCCCAATTTATATTATTTTTATTCAACGAATTAGTTAGTCAGTCCAAAGCTCCAATTTTCTGATAACTGCTTCTGCGTGTTTCGAATTATTCTAAAATATTTTATAGGGGTAAAGTTGCATTTTTGTTCTAAAACTACATTATTATTATTTTTCCACCAACACTCTAGTCACTGCACTACAGGCGTTTCTGTACCACTCTTGGTGCTTAGGCACTATGCAAGGGGCACATTATCAAAGACCGCGTCAGCATTATGCGCAATAATGTCCAAAATGGAAAAAAGGTTCAATTTTAATTGCAAGGTGCCGTGTGGTGTTTTACCCGCACACACGCAACACATCAAACATTCAATTTCAAATTTTTAAATTTCTACGCGATCCCCTGCCACTTTAGAAATGCTTTTAACGCAAGGGGCATCATTTTTTAAAATGATCACTTATTAGACCGTCTGTCGAAGGACTCCCAGTCTACTTTTCAATTATATGTGTCTACGTCATTTCGTTAAATTTCCTCCGCGGAGCCGTCATCCGAATGCGCATACCGAACTGCCCATAATGATAATAATAAAAATTAATTAATTTAACGAAAAACTCTTTTGATAAATGTTAGGTTGGGAATCATAACTCGACGTCAATTATTTTAATTTCACACCAACATTTCGACATTTATCGAACTCTTTATTGCGACAATTTCACAGAATGTTTCAGGATGGATTCAAAAATTGACTACGAAATGTGTGAGTATCTTATGTAAGAAATTATTTTTCCATTGTAATTGTTAAAGTGAACACATTTCTTTTTACCATTGATTAAGACAAGTGATTGATGCCTTAAATGAAACGCTTATTTTTATCACAAAAACAGCATTCTATCCAGCTAATATGTAAATAAAAAGAAGCGGAGGTTTCAGGAGGATAATGTCGACTAAGTCTTGCAATGGACTGTACAAAGTGGTTTCATTCAGTAGCTAGTTGCTGCCTTCGCGTGAGTACTGTTTACTCGCTAGCGGATGTACATACACGCGTAGAAAGTTTTTTATCCGACGCTCGCATGCATGTTCGATAGAATTACCCAACAATTAAACTGCCCTTTCCATTTAAAATTCTGTTATTTCTAATTGGTGGGCGGGCACGCTTGCCTAGCTACCTGCATGCGCCTAGGAACATACACCGGGGGTCACGTAGTCGCGATATGCCTGCTGTGTTGTCGTAAGGCGGTTGCTATAGCGAGGGCGCACCGTGCGGACCTAAATAATCAGTCTGCCACGCTTGTTTTTAAGTCTTCATCGCGAATGGGAAACAAATATATATAATGTGACGGGACTCGGACTCCGCTTAGATGAAATGCCTACCTGTTTTCAAACCGCCGCCTCCTCCAGTTTGTGTGGGTGAATAGGGATGGGGGAGGTTACAATTTTGAAACGCAGCCGTGGTCGTGAAACTGTAATTTCGTTAATGATATGGTTTCTTCCCTTTCGATCCCTATTAGTCAGACCGGGAATCATTTATCTCGTATGGTTGACTCAAGGTAAACGTACAGGAACCGGCGATTTACCTGTATTCGGGAAATAATCCCGGATTCATTTTTTTAAATGAACCAAACGATCGATTTGTTTTGATGCAGCTGAATTGGGGCGTCTGGTAATGTCGCGTATTTTATATTGAAAGCTGGACTAAAAATTGAATTTCGCAATTTATTTTACTAGAACGCCAGCCTTAACCTACTGCCCACAAGTGTATCGTGCATATACCTAACAGTAAAGCTTTAATAAGTTTTTCTTAATGCTAATATCCAAAATAAAATGACAGGTAATCCTGGTTGTGACCACGAGTGTAATTTGGATACTCACTATTGTAATTTTAATTAATTTGGTACGGTTGATCAATTTTTGAATGCCAATAATGATTATACCTGTATAAGGTTCGTTTTCACGGTTTCTTTTACTGTGTTCGGTTCTTGTTGCCTTGCTGGTAAAATTAAATCGATGTTCCTCAACAGAGACGGAATTATAATTAACCGCAAGTTTCGCCGGTGTAGTTTTACGTTTTCCGTTTGCGAACTGGCGTGGATTGTAAACTCAGTGTCGGCGCCACGAACCATGAATAACGAAATAGGAGCCTTTGCAGAAACGCGTCCGGTACAACAACATACACAAGCATGTTCAAATATCTATACAAGTATATACAGTATTATATATACCGCATGCTTCATCCTCCGGAGATCCGAAGTGAACACGATAAAAATAAAATACGTGTCATTTGTGTTTTTTCAAATGTTCTGTTTGAACAAGTCGCTAAGTAGCAGGTTGTTTTTAATATTACGATTAAATGTTAGGTTTGATAAAATGGTTGCCGCAACAATTACAGTGATAAACCGACGTCATTTCCGCTTATGCGAAAAACCTTATATTCCAAGAACTACTGTAATTAGAGTTAAAGTTAAAATATAGCATTTTTATCTTGTTGTAAGCCTTAAATATGTTTTCCCTACAACGTCATTCTGGTTCTTTCGGTCTCAAGAGAACGCACAGAAATATTTCAGAGCGGTATATGCGGGAAGGTGGAGTGTCGAATAGAAAAGGTGCCCGAAAACCCAACGCGCGCGAACCGGCCAAACTTGATAAAACAATAACAAAAAATGCTCACTGAATTAAAAAGAGGGGGTTTTGTTCAATTTAGTTTCGTTCGGGAAGTGGGAGTTGCCGTCCGTTCACGCGAGAATTTTCTTTGCCACCGAACTGGGATCGCCAGACCTCCACCTTTTCAGCACAGTACATTTTCCCGAGACCATCGACCTCACCGACTCACACCTGGACAAACTCTCCGGGAACGCCTACGAAAGCATATCATTAGCTTTTCTATTGGCAGCTCGCTCCCAGTTTAGGCGGCATCAGCGTTCGCCAATTGCCAAACCTTTGGAAAGCCCAAATTTATGGAATCGAGGAATATTTCATGTGCTTCCAGGTAAAGTGTCTTGTTTAGAAATCGGTCTCGGGAAGATATAT
>JAQGBY010000359.1:0-47914 GCA_034698785.1 Mycogona germanica | reverse complement strand
GCAATTTTAGCCTCGTACGAGGCAACGGCTTGCTAAACCTAAAATCCGATACCGACAACTACAAGCAGCGCCTTAAAATTGTCAAGTATAGGGTGCATGTGAATATAATTTATGTCCAGATATAATATATAAAGCCTAATAATTGAATGACTCGCTGGACGGCTACAAGATCGCTTAAACAAAGTTAAAGAAACATAAAAAACATTTTTTTCGGCAAAAAATCCCGATAAAATGACGAATAATAGTCATTTTTAAGGGTAGATATGGACGAATTCTCTAAAAAAATATTCAATTTTTAAGACACAATAATTTCTGTCAGCGCAAGATAAAGTTTCACGTTTTTTATTCAAATATCGGTAAAAGATAACTCTTTAGGCTGTTTGGTTCCTGAAATACAAGCTGATCAACATAGTGATTAAAAATTGGGTTTCATGGATGACATTAGAATCAAGTAGCATATAAACACATACTAATAATGAGAATGGGCAAATATGTTTGAAGCAGAAAAAAACTGTTATTTCTTTCGCTTAAAAAAATATGAACGATTGACGTTTAAATTGGGGGAAAACGGTAGATTTACAACAAACATAATTTACATAAAAACTATTTTTAACCAAATTAGAGGCATATAGCAATTACACGTTGTATATATATTTTACAAAATAAAACTTTATACAGGTATCGGACACTAAAAAAAAGTACTCTAGCGAGTTGTCACAGTATAGCAATTACACGCAGAAAAACAAACATCTACATCATCTTATATGACGGCCATTCTGAAATCTTATATAATCAATTATCCAGCCAATTGATTTTCATAAACCCACATCCTGGCAACTGAATTTTTAATAAAATGAAATCCTAGAACGTAATCGGATGTAATTTTTTAAGATTATTTTTGAAATCCCAAAGCGATGTTTGCTTTGCCCGTTAAAAGGATGAACTCTTAAAAATATTTAGGCATCATCGCCTCAGCATAATTTGAAATGTTAAAACTGAAAACAGGATTTCATTGAACGACAAAACATTGCCGATGCGATGACGATAAAAATCGTGATCGCCATAGTAAAATAAATAGCTGTCATTTCCCCATTAACTGGGGTAACCGAATATCACAACAAATACAACCTTCCGTCAAATATAATTTGCTAAACTGTGACAAAAAGCTAAGAACACATTGAACAAAGCCAGATCGCGTCCCATCAAAATTCCACCATCACTTCCACGCTTTGAATTAGCATTACATGTAGCATTAACCCTGAACGAGGCAACTTCGTTTTTAGTCCAATAAATTTGGGCGCGTCAAAAAACAGGATTGGATAATCAATACTTTGTCAAGCTAAGCCATTGTTTGACCAATGATTTAGGGGATTCAAAATGACAGATTAAAAATTCGATTTAACAACAATCTTGGTCAGCTGAGTATTTCTCATTAAAAGTGCTCTTAAAAATGATTGATTTTTTTTTTAAATACGAACAATTAAAAATCTAAAAATGGATTCAACTCCAAATTGAAGTTCAACTAAACAGTCGATTGGAAATTAGATTGTGTCTGGAATAAAATGTTTCAGTTACAGAATGAGACGTAAACCTGGTAAACGGAAGTGACAGTGGAAATTAAACCTCAGACCCGTGTGTCCACGACGAACCGATTTGCGACAGCCGCCACCACCACCGACTTGTGGCGACGGTCGCGAAACGTTGACGTGGACCCAATCATCTCTCGCACTCGCGACAAACTAGTGAATCGCCTCTCCCACCAAAAGAAAAACAAGCAAACAAAAAAGCTAGCGCGCTGGGCTGCCGTTCGTCTTCCTAACTTTCTCAAGTCGCCTCTCATTCCATCTCAAGAAATCGGCCGTCTAGGGCCAACTTCGGAAGAAAAAATAATAACGTGATCACTATTTTCTCAAATTGTCGCCGCAACTTACGAAAAGTCGAATCAACCGAAAATTAAAAAAATAATGGACACACACACACACTCAACTGAAGAAACACTAGAACGTCGGCTCCCGTCGCTCGGATGGACAATTAGAAAAAAGCGATAGAGAGCTAGAGCAAAAAACGTTGGAATGAGCAGAGAAGTGATCGATTGTGGTGGTGGGGGGACGTCAACGCGAACAGGAGTTCGGTACTTTTCTTCCGAGTGTGGAGAGAAACTGAAAAATAACCAGCTCGATTATCATCGTCATCATCAATATTATGTACATATACTTTTCTCGTTACACAACTATATTACAGAGTTTTTGCAGCTGCACGCATGCAGTCGTCTCTCTCGAACCACGTCACAGGAGTTTCAATTTGCGTCCGTAAAAAAAGAGCTGCTCCTGGCGCAACGACGCAACCTCACGCAACGACATAGCTACGAATGACTTATTTCACTTCACCTCCTTTAAATATTTTTTTTTCGTCTTCTGCCTTAATTCTTCTTCACACATTTTATATATATATATATAATATATCGTCCGTCAATCGGCTTTCGTGGTCAGCTCCGACCACTAGACCGACACATCACAGATGGCACTTGCAAAAAGGAAAAACAATATTAATAATAATTACTATTCAAAAAACAAAAAATAGAAGAAATGGTAGTGGTAGCTCCCGCACACGGCACTAATATATATATATACATATATATATAGAACAAACCGCAGCAAGTAGTCAGTGGCAGAAAATAAACAAAGACACGTACGGAGACGGGGAAGAAAACAAAAAATAAGCTGCTGTTTCTTTGCTCACTACTGTTAGTAGACACGTCCGTCCGACTAGACTTGTGGGGACGGGCAATGACTAAGAATAAAAATTAAAAAAATTGTAAAGATCGGAAAGCTCAGGCGCTGTTGTGGCAGGGATATATAGCACTGCGATTTTTCTTCTACACTCTCGTTCTCTCAAATTCCAGGAGTTCCACTAGTTATTCGCGTCCAAACGTTCGTTCCACACGACTTTTGTACACGCACACCACACAGACACACGAGAATAAATCACACACTCACACACACACTTGGGTCCATATATATATATACATTAGCGTGTCCGACGCGAAGTAAGGTCCACAACTGAAACTGAACTAGACCAGCGCGCGCACTAGCACTCGCTGTGCGTCAGTCTGTGCATGTGGTGTTGGGGCGGATGGTTCTGACGGGTGTTGGCGTTGCTGTTGAACTGCTGCTGCTGTTGCTGCTGCTGCGGGGGATAGTGGTGAGCCTGGGGGTGCTGCTGTTGCTGTTGTTGGTGGTGGTGTTCGCCCGGCATCTGGTGCGGCTGCAGTTTGCATACCACCTTCCTACCGTCCAGCATGGCCACGAACATGGCGTTGCCACCTCCGCCACCACCGATGCCGTCACCATCTAGCGGTGGGGTAGCCGGCAGGGGAGCCCCGTGAAACGTGGACGGGTGACCGTGAAAGGAGGCCTCGCGCCGGTGGTGATCCGAAGGACGCGGCACAATGGGCTGCGGGTGGGGCGGCAGTTGTCCGACATGGTAGGGCGGGCCCTCCGGCACGATCACGTCCGGCGGCTGCGGCAGCAGCGAGGGCCGCTGCCGGCTGCTTCCGCCCCGCGCCGACAGGGAACCTCCACCGCCGCCGACCGAGGGAACAGAGTTGGCCGGCTGTCCACCTCCGCCGGCCAGATGGGAGGAGATGAGCGGACGATTGTCGCCGTAGCTGCCAGATGATTGCCGGCTGATGTCGCTGCGCCGTCGCTGGCCGTCCTCGTCGCCGCTGTAGTCCGATACCTGAAGGGTGGCCGCGTCGTCTTGCTGCTGTTGATGGTGGTGGTGGTGCAGGTGGTGGTGGTGCTGGCGGCCGCGATCGATCTCCTCGTAGACTGGTTCGCAATCGAGAGCGCGCGGGGTGGACGACGATTGGTCAATGTCCATATAGATGTGGTTGAGCGGACTCATACGGACCACGTGACTGTTGTGGTGGTGATGGTGGGAGTGGAGATGGGGCGGGATGCGCAGGCTGCGGCGCTGCGAACGTTGGAGGTCGACGGCGTGGCACTGGGCGGGCTGGTGCTGCTGGTTGGCAGAGCGCTGCAGCTCGTGGTTGTTGTTGACTGCCAGCATCTTCTGGCGGAAGTAGTCGCTACTACTGCCACCGTCGGAGTCGTTGCCGTTGGGTCCGACGCCGTTGGCCCCCGTGCAGTCCATGACGGACAGATCGTTGGCGATGCCGCCGCAGCCGTAGTCGTGGTGATTGTTGAGGCGGTGCGCGCGCTTGTTGAAGCGCAGGCTGCCGCCGGCGGCCGTGCTCTCCTCGGGCTCGGAGCCGCCGTGGCCGGAATCGCGATTGGAGCTCTCGTACGACATCTTCTCAGCTTCCTGGTCGTGGGCTATGTTGAGACCTGCGCGTGACGGAAAGATCAAAAGGAAAAATTGTTAAGAAAACTCATGTGAGTCTCGGTGGAGTATTCGCGCATGCCAATTGATTGCTAATCAAATTATTTGCCAATTGATTTTGAGTGGTTTAACAATCCTGACATATATATAGATTGCTCGTCTATGAATGTTATTTAGTCATTTTATCTTTTTAATGCATGAAAAAAGACGAATTGATCGTTTAAAAAATTAGACAAACGCCTATATTTTAGAACTGTAATCGCGATTCTGTGTACGTGGTTACGTGTCAGTAGTAGATCATCCCACAAGATGTCCGGATGACCGTATTGGATAAACTGGGCATAACCCAATCACGAATCAAGAGGCTCGCCCTCTTTACTGCTATTGCCGGACCAACTGACTGACCTGGAGCTAGAGTGCTGGTGGAAAGATCGCCGTTCTGTGATGAGGTCGGGGGGCTCCGACTCTTGCCACTGCCCCAGAGACGTTTCAAGTACTGCGCAAAATAGTCAAACACAATTAGCATCGATCGAGTAGAGGTCTCGGCCTCGAGAGGCGCGTTTCGAAATTTCAAAATTGGGGAAGGTTAGATATCGAGAGAAGAACTTAACTAAACAAATAGTTAGATGTCGAACTTTTTTTCAATTACAGTTACGAACACAAAACAAAAGAGTTTGGGATTAGAATTCTTTTAAATTCATCCCGGCGACACAAAAAAAAAGAGTTAATTTTATAAAGTGCTGAGCAAGCAAGTCACAGCTGAAAAAAGCAGGATAGACAAAAAGAAATTGACAGCACCAATACTAGTAACCATTCATAGATAGATTATAAGGTACATGCAAATAAATTGTTAATTTGAGATTCTGGATAGATTGGAACTGAATGCGAAATGTAATATTCGACAAATTAGAATTCAAAGTTCGTAAAACATTTAAGAAAAGTTAAGATCAGAAAGCGATTCAATTGCTTATTTTAATTTTTTAATTTTTTAGATAACTTTAAAAGTTTGTTGCTTCATTAATGGTCATTGTTAATTTCATTTTACAAATTTCGCGTGAGATAGAAAGTCCCAAACAAAACCAACCGATATCAACTAAGCGGAATGTCACAATAGCAGTTACGGGAAAACCATGCATTCATTTTTCAAGCATATTAAGACAATTTTCTAATAAGCGAGTTAGTGTACTGCGAAATGGCGGATGTTAGTGGCATAAGTTTTGAGAATCTACCAGATACTTCCAACAAAGTAGAGCAGCGCCTTGATCCCTTTTTCATTTCAGATCTCTCACCCAAAAAATAAAAGCTTACACCAAAAATATAGGGTTTTTGTTCCAGGAAGATTCGAGGGGAAGAAAATTCCCCATCCGTACAGAGAATAAAAAAAGTCAAAAAAATTATAACTGTGTCCTCCACCATATTGTTTGCATGTCCTGTATTGGTTCACCGTATCGCTATTCGCATGTTTACAATTACTCGATGCTCGATAAGCGGTTTTGTCCTTGTTTAACATTTGCAATTTGATTTAAAAATAAAAAAGACTCTCAAAAATGTCACCAACATTTTTTACAAGTTTCTGTTAAATTCTAATCCAAGTTGTAAATGCAGTGATAGTGAGAACCAATATGAAGACATTGATTAGCGGAAGCAGAGAGCGAAGATAATTTTGAATAATATAATTTTTCTTTTCCTTTATCTTTTGAAAAAGAATAAAACGTTCGTCTACAACAATTTGTTTGTTGGGTTCCCGTGTGCCGCCGTCGATCCGACTCAGGCAGGAAAAAAAATAAAACCATTGAGCACGGTTCTTCGTCACATCCGGGTCTCTCGCGTGACGTCACGAGTGGAATGGGCAGCGCAACGCGGAGACCAGAAACGACAAACAAATGCGAGGATCGGCACACGAGGTGGGGAAAAGGAATTGGGTGCAGGGCGGCCACACCATTTTTTATTAAAAGAGAATCACTAATTCCCCCTTCAGTTACATTTTACTATCGATTGGTTCCGAAAAACTGCATCCACTTTTGCATTTCTACAGAAAAAGTTCAGTTCAGACATAATTCAGCACGAAATCGGTGGTCTCAAATTGAAAATTGAATACAAAAAAAATTTAAACGTCTTAAAATTTCGTATTTTTTTTGCGGAGAAAAGGAATCTGCCAATAATGTTTTGAGTTTTATTGGCTATTGTTTAACTACAATTTATAACGTTTTGCGTTGCGAAGGATCTTCCGATTTTCCTCGGAGATGCTAAAATGAATAAATCTTCTAATTCGTCGCGAATAGCGACTTAAGGAGGGTTAGATGTGGCTACCCTGGTTTGGTTGGTGGCGGGAAGGTGGACGACGGGATGGGTGGGGCATGGAACGATAGAAAAATATATATATATGTGGGTTGGAATGTAAACAGCCAAAGGGAAGCGTTGCACTACCTGGCGAGGTTTGATAGAGAGGGTATGGAAGACCATTACTTGTACCCACACTTTGTTGTTGCTGCTGCGAGCTGACCGGCGAGCTGCTGGAGTTGGGCACGGACGCCGTGCAGCCGTTGCTGTTGACGTAGAAGCTGGAGCGACGCTCCTTGGCCCCCTCGCGCAGGCATTGCGGCAGGCACGGACTGTGCCGGATCAGCTTCCGGTACTCCTTCTGGACCTGCGCAACACAACACCATTTTTGTTTGTTTTATACTCCTCGCATTTTTATTCGTAGATATTTGTGACAATTGTCGAATTCGATCCGATCATTAGTTCTCACAATTGAACTTTGTCGTTCGTAATTGGCGATATGGTCGATAACTGACATTCAAAGCGAAAGAGGAATTTCAACTTACCTTTTCATTCCTGACGCAGTGAAACACAAAAATGAACAAGCCCTGCAGGCTGTTCAGGACGGTAAACACGTAGGCCATGACGACAGACTCCTCGTTGAGGTACAGCAGGCCGAAGGTCCAGGTGAGCCCCAGGAGAAAGACCAGGACAACGGCACCTCGGATCCAGGTCCTGGATTAGAATGGGGGAAAGACAACTCGGAATTGAGCAACAGGAACGCCAACCTGAGCGCAACTAAGCTCACATCGAAACTACGACTACGTTAGTTGTGGTGCATTCAGGTTTCGTTTAAGTCACTCGGCATGCATTGTTTCTTTTTAAACTGAGAGAAATAAGCAATCGACTGAAACACAAATAGAATATAAATAAACGAATGATCACAACTACTTATTCTGCAAGTGTCATGCGTAATGCCTTACATAATTATTTATAATCATGCACACTACGTTGCTATCTTTTGCTAATTGCTATCTATGATGGAGAAAATTGTGTTTTGAATTTGGTTTTAAGGAAAAATTAATTTCCCAGGATGAACGACATCACACGACACTGTTTCATTTTCCTTTTATGCAAAAAATGAAAAATGCCAACTTCTTTTTTAAAAAGTCAAAAGATGTTTTCCAAAAGCGAGTGACCGGTCAAATTCAAAATCGACTACTTTGTCCATCCGTGATACTTTTAAACTGATCACACATCTACCCGACATCTAATAAACAGAGCAGAAGAGAGGGGGCTTACAGTTGCCGCCTTGAATGATCATGCAGTAAGGCTTCGGCTTCCTCGCCACTAAAGAACCCAACAATAGAAGAGGATTTTAGTTTTTCTGGTTTCCTTCCACAGGTTTAGTAACAGCAACCGCGCGCACACACAATTATAACAGAAAGTGTGACACCAAGGTGACAGCGCATTCCATTAGTATCACATAGTATTTTTAGAAATTAGTGTTTCGCAAACTATTAGTAATGACGTGTCCAGTATTCAGATAGAAAATCCGCATGCAATAGTTTCGATTTTTCCCCAACCAGATTCCATTTAACCCAGTTGGTCAGACACAGTTTTATGTCCTTGTAAGCAAGCATGCCTTTGTATCTTGTATTACGTTATATTTTTAGAAGTTTCAACTTGTTTCCCCGAATCATCATATCAACGAAAACTTTCCAATAGTTTATTCGGTTTATTCGGCTCAACTTATATCAAGTTTAAATTAATTAATACTGGGGACGGCAACTCACCTGACATTGGCCAACTTCGACTGCTCCTTCTTTTTGACCGCCACCGAAACGCTGGCGTGTCTACACATCATGAAGATGGCGATGCTCAAGAAAACAGCGTTAGCCTGGAAGCGAATAGAATCATTTTTAACACAAGTGCTAGCCAAAATCCGAAAAAAAAAATCTAACCAGATATATTTTTTGTCAACTTGCCCAAATGTCGTAAAATAACTAAGATTTTAATTTTGGTAACAACCCCCGTTTTCTCCACCATTGTTACATTCAAAATAAAATGTATGCTAATTTTTTGAGGTTTCATAGTTAATCGATTGCAGTGAATTGAGAAATGGACGAAGGGCAGATCGGGAACTCACCACCATGATGGCAATAACTGGTCCAACGAAGCTGAAGATGAAGTAGTTGTCGGTTCGCAGCCAGCAGTACTTGTCGGTGCCATAGCTGAACGGATCGACGATGCATGAGATGGCGACGACAAGCGCGGACAGGCCGTAGGCGAGGGCGTAGTACCAGCGCAGACGCGATTTCTCCGACTCGAACACCTCGATGAGCATGACGTAGAGCTGGAATCCCTCCAGGAACATCCAGGCGAAAGCGCACAGGAAGAAAAAGTGCAGCAGACCGGCGACCACCCCGCATAGGATAGGTTTGTCAGTCTGCGAGATGCCGGCCACGAACAGCACCTCCGCGATCAGCAGGCAGGCGCACAGGTTCTTGTGAATGGTGTTGCGGTCACCCTTCAGCGCCCTGTCAGCCAAAGACGCAAACAAATAAAATAGACAATGAATAAATGCTTCCTCATAGCGGACAAATCTGCGTATGGCAAGTTGCAATTGTGGATCGAAGATAGTTTGGTTGTGAATTGTGGATAGTGACGCCCAATCACCCTAATGGCGGCTGGTCTCTGTTATTACCTGAGACACGAGAAGGTGAGGAATGCCAGCGTCAGACACACGATGGAGATGCCGCAGCCGATGTAGGTGATCAGTTGTAGAGCCACTTCGTGTTCGGGAGACAGCTGCACCAAAAAAAAAACATTAAAAGATAATGAGGATAACGTCTCAAGAGGATCGAAGGTCCGCAACCACACACACAGATAGACAATCAACATGACTGGAATGCATTTCCATCAGCTACACACCTGAATACCGCGAACGTCCATGAGAAGCGCGAAGTTGGTGAGATGGTTGCAGGCGCAGACGGTGTGACTCACGTTGGTGACCACCACCTCGCACCCACTCGGTGACCAAGTACTGTACAGAAAAGAGAAAAATTTATTTATGAAACATGACCACTTGAAATTAAGATAATGGCTTTGTTGCAAACGTGTACCATGCAAAATAACTTGCTCTTTGACATTTCCAGATATGGTTTAATTCTTTGCTATATTTATACCGACATGTACAGGTCCTTCCGCGTCAAAAAACATATTTTTTAATAATAAGGGTATGATTTTTTGTTTGACTGTCAGATTCTTTAAATTCCACCATTTCGAAGTAGACGTTGACAAAAGAATTTAAACTGACCTGCGCGTGTAGTCCCAGTAGACGCAGGTGGGATTGCTGACGTTGTCTTCGCGCATGTGACGCAGTGTGACAAATACAGGCTGGCGCAGGGGAATGTAGTGCTTGCGACCGAACGAGGCCGAGATGACGCGCGAGTTGAGCACCTTGCGAGAGTTGGGATCCGCAGGGGCGAACTCCCCGTTGTCCCCATTGGCACCGCCGATGCTGCCTCCCGCGGCGGGCGGCGGTGGCTGCAGAAGCTCGTCGATGTTGTTGTAGGTGAAGAAGATGACCTTGATGAGGCCGTTGCTGGCGCGGTCCAGCAGCGCCTCTGCCGGCAGCGAGATGAGGCCGGCCGAGGCCTGGTCGCCCCATACCGAGTTGGACAGATCTTCCGGCTCAGGGAAGTTGAGTTCGCGGATGTTCTGCGTTCGGAGCACCTTCACCGACATCACTGCGAGATATTCAGAGAAACATTCGGTTATTAATTAATCATTTAGACCATAATATATTTTAAAATACACTACAAATTTCCGATTTTTTAAATTTCATATTCATTCATTTGGCATGATAAAAGTGATGCAAGATTGATTAAGAATTGTTACTCTTTTTACATGTTTTTCCTTTTTAAAAATCCGTGCTTTTGTGAGCAAAAATGCCACGAATGAGAGTGTAATTGACTTACGAATATTCTGGTCTGACTGCACGGTGACCTTCTCGTAGTTGACCTGGTCGGCCAGCAGGTAGGCGTTCTCTTCCAGGCCAAGCAGCAGCGCCGTGGTTGTCTTCATCTGTGACTGGCGGCTCAGGTCGTTCCATGAGTGGCGCTGTTCAGCCGTCAGGATGTTGCTGCCCGTCTCCACCACCGACTGGAAATGAAAAGCGCAAACTCTTATCATTAATAAAGTGGCATTCAAATTAATAAATGATATTAAAAATATGATTTCACACAAAAAAAATCATCAGCACAGTAATATTCTCTCGCATGTGTTCCCGAATTGATGATTAAACTGACCTTCATCAACTCCTTGACCACATCCTCCTTATGGGTGCTGGGCAGGATCTTGATACGCTCGGACATCTTGTGAGCCATTTTCTTCAAGATGGCCGCCGTCTCCACCATGTCGCCTCCGTACAACGGCTTGCTCTTGGTCACCTGCACCAGGTCAGCTGCCACACCCACCACCGAATCTCCCTGCTCGATCTGTACACACAAGAAATTGAGAATGTAATCACGGAATATAGAAAAATGGAAGAGTGCGTAGTTATTTCTCTTTATAAAGTGTTAGTTTTATTTCTTTTTTTTTTTTCTCTTTTCTCATTTTCTCTTACTCTGTTCGCAAGGCTGGTGACCCATGCCGATTTGCAGTCGCTGAGATCAGGATTCTCAGGCGTCCATCGAGCAGGATTTGAGGCACACGTCCAATTGGCTAAACCTGGAACAGCGGAGAAGCACAAGTACGTTATTGAATGTCGAGCACAACCTTTTGTCTACTTCGCGTGGACTTCGCAGAAACAGAGATCAATTTTTTGAGTTGGGGGAACACTTGCCTGTGGTACCGATAGGGCAGTTGATGACCGAAACTTCACCCTGCTTGGTCCAGTTCCAATTGAGGTCCCGGACACGAATCGGAGCGCAAAAGTCCGGCCGGAAGTCCCAACGCACTGTAGTGCTGGTGGTGGTGGGCACTGAAATAAAAATACAGGATAAATTAGTTTCGACAACGAGGAAAAGTGACCCTGGCATTACCCAGATCCCACCATTTAGCCATCTGATGACCTGGAGGTTTCATTTATAGTTAGTCACCTGTGGTGTAAGTGATGGTGGATTTCGCCGGCGGCAGCTGCGTCGATCTGTCAGACGTGTTCCGTGCCGGCACCGGCGGCAACATGGTGGGTGGTGCGGCCGAGGTTGAGACGGTGAGGGTGGCGTTGGCTCCACCGTCCGGAACAACGCCCAGCGCGCCGGTGGCCGCCGTGACGCCACCAACGTTGGGGCTGGCCACGGTGGTTGTAGTGGTGGTCAGCGAGCCGTTGGCGGCACCGCTGGAGGTGCTGACCACGGCCGTGCTGCTGGCCACCGGACCGGAGCCGTCGGCCGGCTGTCCGCTGGGCCGCGTGACCAGTGTAACCCAGGACGGCTGCGTGGTGGCGGTCAGCCATGGCGGCGGGAAGCGTTGCGGCGTGGAGGCGGTGGTGGTAGAGGCTAAGGGAGCAGACGGCAAAAGAGAATATGTTGTGGTGACATGTGTCGCGGTTGGACGACCAAGACAAGAGGCCAACTAAACAGCCACCCAATAGATTTAAGAATGTATTATTGAATTACACGAAAACGTCGAGGGTTTAAATGTCATTGGTCAATTAAAGCAAACGCAAATTTTTGAAAATGTCAGTGTTTCTGGGTTTGTTTTCTCCTCAAACATTACTTATATTTATTTTGAATTCACCGAGTTGAACCATAAAATATATATTTTCGTCTAAAGATTTTACAACGTTCAGATTAAAATCTATTTTCGTTGGATGTGTGCCATTTTTTTTCTGACATTAAACGAAATTTTATTGTATTTCTAATCCATTGGTGGAGAGAAGTTTGCCTCTGGTCTAGCGTCACAATGAAGTTAATCGTAATACAAAAAATTGCATATCCACTTAAGCTCACCGTTCTGCATATGCGATTTACATAATGATTATGATTTGTTGCCAAATAATTGTAACACGCTTACCAGTGTAGAACCATTTTAAGAGAATTTATCCACTGTTCAAATTGATAAATTTTAAAGCTTTAATTGAATTGTCAAATAGTTCAAACCCATTTAAGTATTTTCTCTTATTAAATTTTCATTTTACTGTATGAATTTCTAATTTTTATCGACACGGTCGGGTGAATTGGTTCTTTCACTTTGGTTTAGTAATAAATTTAAATACACAAAACGGTGTGCCAAATAATATTTCAACACAAAACACTAATCTGCAGAGAATTCGCATTGTTCTGTTTAACACGCCATGCAATTATTATTTTGAATGACTTGTTATTTTAAAAATTTAATTTCAAATAAAATTGACAAATTAATTTTTTAATTCTAATTTTTAGATTATTTTTCTCTACAGACAAATGTATTGTTGTTTTCGGAATCCAACGACACACCATCGCTCACAGAAACTTGCATGATGCACTATCTGGTTAAAAATAAAATACGGTCTTCTTACACATTATTGCATTACACAAATGTTTTAAAAAAATAATTTCTGTCATTATTTTACTGTTTGATGAGCCTCTAAAAAATGACAGTGCATCGAGCAGGTAACTGATTGAAGCCACGGGTCGTTCGTTGTGACGGAAAACTTAAACAAGATGCAAACATGACTCAAAAGTAAACTTGCTACAATGACAATTTCTTTAAAAGCAAGAAGTATCGTTATCGAGAAAAAAAAAGTTAAACTTCAAAAAGTATTATCATGGTAGCAATTTTTTGCTATTGAGACACACTAGCCGACATAATTAGTAAAACAAAATGCAATAACTATTGGCCAAGAAGACAAAACATAAAAAGCGAAAGAAAGTTGCGTAAGAAAAATGAGAAGAGTTTTGCTAACTAAGTGAAAGGCTCGTGTTCAAGATGCTATAACTGTAGACTCTACTAAAATTGGGTACGAACAGTTAATCTATTCCAACCATGTCAAAGGTATCATTCGAAATTTGATTATGTTCTTTTCTGGTAAGTGTAGTTGGAAACTTTAAAATACTGATCAATGAGTTTTCGACGAAAGCAAAAACTGATTGCAACTTTAAGATTAACGCAAACAAATTACTATTTTGTTTTTTCATAATCCGAAAAGGTCACTTATAATGACATTTGGGTGGCGAAAGTCTACGAGAATTGATTAAGATTTAAACACAAAGTTACCATACCTCGCACGAGATACTTGTGTTAGGCCTCGAACACGCGAACTGAGCCTTGCGATTTTAAAAATAGATTTCAGTGAAATTTTAGGAAAGCTTCAATTTTGTTTACTTTTTTTTTTTGCGCACACAAAAAATATTAAAAAAGTAAGCGAAAGCGAAACAAAATTAAAAATGAAATCAATTACTGATAATAAATGAAAGCAAAAAAATAAGTAAATAAAAAGAAAAAAAGGCCGTCGTATTTTCATGAATATTAGGAGTAGAATCAATCGTGTGACGGTCTCTACCTGGTAGACACTGGTAGTGGGCTTCTAGATACTTCAGAGTGCCCGCACAAGGATCTCCGAACACAGAGGTAGCGGCTTGGATGGCACAGCTAGTCTGCTGACTACATCTACAGAGAGTAGTTAGCAAAACCACAAACGGGGGTCTTAGGACTCGAGTGATCACCAACGAACCAACCAAGGGGGCAGCACCCAAGCACACGGACTCAAATCTGCGAACCGTTTGGCGCGGGACGGACGGGCCTCGTCCAAAATTTGGGGGTCTACACGCGTGTGGTCGTGAGGGGGAGGGACAGAGGAAGGGGACAGGACAACCTAGGAGTAATGGAAAGGAGATTCGGGAGGCGTTGGAAGAGGGGGAGGTGGGGATGGATGTGGAAGAGCTCGAGCGGAAGCACATAAGTAATATTAGTTTGGGGAAAAACTAAGAGAGTTATCTTGAAATTCAACTGATCAACATATTTAATATTTTATAAAATACACTGATTCTGCAATGTATTATTTGTTATTAGAAAAACAAACGTTACCCAAAATCATGTTTTTTTAAACTTGTTTTATCTTTGAGCAAATATATTTTTTTAAATATTTCAGTACGGAAGAAAAACGACAGAAATTAAATTTCAAAATCTCTCGTTGAAATTGTTAGTGAGTTGGTGTGGAAAATGTGCGAATGTAGTGCCCCAGGTGAAGTGAAGTCGGTGAGGGGGGGAGTCCCGAAGCGAACCGAGAAAAGATGCCAGAGAACACCACGCAGTAGACTTTTTGCGGCCTTCTTAACACACAAGTTGACAATCGGAACAGAGGGGGTTGGGTGGGTGGATGGTCGTGCGGGCCATTCCCTGTTTCAGATTGGCACAGCAGATCACTCCCACCACCCACATCCCTGTGATTGCGGAGAGCCCCTTGGTTGGGTAATTTTTTTGCACAAACAACAGACTAACCTAGAGTACACCTGTATTGCACTTCAAGATATTTTAAAGTCCCCGGACAGGGATCACCAAACATGGCGCTGGCGATACCCAGCGAGCAGCTAGCAAGCTGGTCGCACCTGCAAACACGTGGAGAGACACACAGAGCGAACCCCGAGAAACCAAAAAATAACGGTCAAACGAAATTGAAACAAAAAATAAAGCACTACTAATAAAATAAATGAGGGACGGGGGGAAACGAACCAAGTCACAAAAGCAATTCGGATCACGAGAAGCAAATAAAAAATATGAATAAAGTGCACTCTTTTAGTAATAAACCCCTGACAAGTGACAACGTCTTGTTCGCTATATCCATTGTCACTAAATGGAGAGAGAAAGTAGATATTAGGTTAAATGTTCAGTCCACCTATGAAGACCTATGGAAAAGAAGAATCAATACAAACAGTGTCCACAAAACCCCAAAAATTAAATCTGTTGTTCAACCTTCACTCAATGAAATTTGAACTTTTATCCTTTAAAAAAGACTACAACGAAATTGTCCGATTTACGGCGGCCATTTTCAATTAAAATTACTTTAAAAAGAATTTAAGATTCATGTTGATAATGAAATAAATATAAGATCATTTTTTTTTATAAGAACTAAAAATTGAATTACTTTAATTGATTGAATCAAATTGAAATTGAAAGTTCCAGTCTATTGTAAGTTCCACAGTTGCGACGACCATTTTGAACTACTCGGTTCTTGATTTTTAAAAATTGTTTAACGTTAGTTCCGGTCAAAAATAAAAAGGCGTTTATTACGAAAATCAGGGAAGGGGAAAAAAACTGCATTTCGGTGACGAAACATCCGCAAAGGATTCGAAATATCACAACATTACGGAGAGTCCCCAATCCGCCATTATTTTTTTTAAAACGCCCACTCCCACTTGCTTACTTCTTCCTCCTGCCCCCCCCCCTGGCCTTGTCTAGGTGACATGGGGAAGGGGAGGGGGATTCGACCATAGGTGAACTCGGAAAGAGGGAGGGGAAACAGAATGCAGGCATGCGGAAAATAAGCGAAAGCAGTGGCCGTCCGAATTAGCATGCTAGGCTACACACTTCACTCAGTTTTGCAGCCGGCGCCTTCAATTATAGGTCCCCGCGCAGAAATAATATCATACATTAGTGGAGGGGCCCCGCACTTATTATATATCCTGAAACACAAGATAGAAAAAAACGAACAACGAAGGAACAAGCGAATCGAGAGAGAGAGAGATAGAGAGAGGAGAGAGGGTGGCAAAAATATAATTTCAGGATGCCCTGGTAAATACAGTGGTGTCACACCTGAAAACGAATAGTTGCCCGGTTCCTCTTGACATCACCATCCATCCCCCCCCCACACACCCATTCCTCCACAGTCAACCCATTCATTAATTTTTAAAATATATTATGCCTCGGAGGAATAATAATATCCCGAAAGCGCCCGCGACAGTAGATAAACCTGTCGATGAGGGCGCGTTCGCCATTCCCTGACCCCCAACTAGACGGCGTTATTGCGTGGCAATTCGGCCGAAGAGAAGCATTCCAGACGCTCGCCCCAACATCGATGACGATCGACCGACACTGGTGCGAACGGGATGTGGATCCAACGACCTCCGATCCGTCTTCTCCAGTCTCTGAAGAGTGAGGAGTCTTCAAGAGTGAATAGTGTTTAAGTGTGACCGGTTACCAATCGGCACTTATCCTAATTGCGGCCCTCGCCATTTTTTCTCTCTTTCCCCTAGACGGAATAATGGGTACAGGCAAATTTGAAAGCCAAATTTTTAAACGCCGTCCATCAATTTGAATTCGGAAAATGGCAGCGAATCCCACCACGCAAATAACAGAGTATTTGATGCAAGTCCATAATTGAATAATAAAGAAGAATCGGACAGACAGTGACCACAGTCATCAAACTACGAATCGATTGACATCCATTTTCCTCCTGCTACTTAGTATCTCTTATAAGTGACAAGCGGGTGTGGCGCGAAAGAAAGAGCATGCGGCGTTTCGAGCGTGACAACCCCGATCATTTTAAATACCCCCCGGTCTCTCACATCCCACGGAAAACAACAAATGCGGAATAAAGCTATGGAAAGATAATGGAGGCATGTCACAGGATGGAAAAAGAGTTACTTCAGTAACTCTTGATTCCAGAGCGCCTTGTTTATTGGATTAACAAATAAATTTACAGCCACAAATGCTACACGAGTTTGCAGGACACAACTTTCCTAGAATTCATTCATTTTTACAGTCTGGTAACGTACCCTGAATTCCCCAGAACTGTCCACCGACTATTATCAACATCAGCGTGTTCCACCAAACGATTATGAATGATCGTCCACCCGAAAAGCAAGCTGAATTGCTGCAGGTTTCGTCAACAAAATTGGCGCTTGCCACATGCATGAAACAGAGAGACCGAGAGCCCATGACACACACACACACACAAACATATTTTTGAACCCTGTATTTTTCATTTTCATTTTTTTCATCCCCCTTCATCCTTTCCCCGACTAGCACTAACCGATGCAAGTGTCTGCAGAGAGGCCAGAGAACCGAGAGAACGCACAACATTCAACAACAGAGTGCAAGAAGGGAGAACAGAGGGAGAGATACAACAACAAAAAAACTTGACTGGCCACTTTTTTCTATGTCCACGGGGTGAGAAACGAAAGTGGGGTATGCGATAGTCAGGCAACCACCGACACCCAGAACCCCATCTGTACGCCATTAAGAAATGAAATAGGAATGGAAAAAACAATACGTGATGTCCATTCCATGAACGTAAGAAATTGGCCGTTGATTGTGATCATTTAACTGGATTACGACGCGTTCGAACTAGAACTTTCAGGTGGCACTAAGTCACTAACTACTCCCGCTTATCAGATTCTTTTCGAATTGAAAAACGACCACTAATGTGACTATCGTATCTTACATCACCATTAACGGCGCATTTTCCCAATTGAATTAACCACTACGATTGTGATTTTAGCCATTTCTTCGTTACGTTAAAACATGGCCACAGATTGCGAAAGCAGCATTTTCAACGGCGAGCAACTTCGACGTCATGACGTCAGTCGTTGCTTTTCGCAAACTGAGCACAAACTCAGAGACAACCTACTCATTTTTATTGCCGCAATTTTGGTTTTTAAATATTAATGTGCAAGTACGAAAGCAGTTTCTCAACAGCGATAAAAATTGAATAGGGGGAAGGGGGTGAGGTGGCGGTCGAGGGATGAGATTGGGCGCCATCTTTGTTGCTCGAGAGCGCGTCTGGGCTCGAGTCACCCGTGGCATGAACATCGGCAGCGGTCATATCAACCGCTCGGCCGGTTCCTAATTTATTGAATTTTAAATACGTCCAGTTGGAGAATTAATGGCGGCGGTGGTGTCGGCGTGAGATAGGGGGGACCGGCTTTTCCCCGATCGCAGCGCCGATCTACGGTGGACGGTGGACGCACAAGGCAAGGAATGGGGGTCTCGCATTATTTAATAAAGCACATTAGACAGCGATTCGATTACCGCAGTAACGCCATAATAATGTCTCGACGAACCGGATTGTTTGGTGGCCGCCGCAGTACCGAGAACTTAAAAAGAAAATTTGAAATTGCACTGGGACGAAATAAAAATTGAAAAAATCCTTACAGACAAAAAAAGATGCCATGGAAATAATTGGTGAAGGTGCGACAGTAGTCCGTCAGAGAACCATGTTGACGAACTCCATAGTTTTTCGTTAGTCCAACAGCGACCAACGAGCCAACAGATTAAAGTGAAACGCCACCAGAGGGCACCAATAATCATGATGCACAGTGGGGATAAAATATCTGACTATAATCTAAATATTTTGTAGGCTTTTTTGACCGTATCATCCGAAGAGATTGGGGTGAAATAGAAGAAACTCGAAGAAAACCTATCTATCCGGTCCTTAATAATGTCTCGAGTAAAAGCGATGGAGAACCAGACAACAACCAAAAAAAAAATACCCAACGAAAAAAAGTGCGGTCATGACCATCTCGAAAGTCGTTTTCATAAAATCGAACGTGCAGTGAATAACGAATAGCTCACACTCTTAGCACAAAGCGTTCAAGGCGGCAGCTCATCCCCACATCAAATTGGGTTGCGCCACAACATTCGAATATATTCACATTCGCTTGGCGCATACATGTACTGACCGCACAGCGGCCCATGTTCCTCTACTGGTTGGCCGGCGTCAGAGTTCGAAAGAGTATATATGAAGCGTGTGTTTTTTTTTGTAATGGATACATACAAACTGTTCAACGTCCGCTGGCATACCTCGACTGCCTCGACGGAAAAACTGGATGGCGATAAGTTTTTATCCTATAAAATCTCTGCACACACAAACATGTTGCAGCGCTGTTAATCTGCACCTCGTGTACCCCCAACAGCACTTGCTGGGGATGCAATTTTTGATGAACGTCGAGATCTCTTAACACTCAAGTTAAACAACACTAAATCTTAATTTGAAATAAATGCGGTGTGGCAAGATCTCAGGAGGCTTTCGGGAATAAAATTCAAAGCCATTTGAGGCTGGGTGGTGTCCACCAAAATGTAAACTGGCCTGATTCCCCAATCGAATCGATTCTCGGTGGTCCCCTAACACTCCCAAAGTTCTCCAAACGTGAATCGAAATTCAGCGACGACGAAGTTCTTGCGCTAAAAGTCGTTGCCTCAGTAAATCAACAGTATAATCATTTCTTGAATGAATAATAGGTATGTGTCTCTGAACAGAACCTAACGTCTTATTTGAAGCGCATGCCATGAGCGCTGGCGCTTCCAAAATAAAATTAGAAATTTCCTGCCGCAGCATTTCCCCAATATAACGTTCGGAACATGAGTTATTTCAGCACGATGGCATTCTAAGAATTTGTAAACTCATGCGGGAGACAAAACTAATAGACACGCACTACGGTAAATTCCCAATAAGAGAAACGTCGGTAATTCTAATAGGTTACATTTAAGGCGAATAGACATCACAAAAAGAAAGCATAATGAAAAAAGCGAATGGAAAGTCTTTATAAAGGACTTGGTTCTTTCTTCAAATAAGATAAGAAAAAAGGTTCAGTAACAACCCGACATGAATTAATTATATTCCAAAAAATAGAGCGATGATTAAAAATCGCAATCTCTTTCTGCTTTTAATGAACCAGATGAAACAGTTCCAATCTGAAAGACAAATTTAAGACCTCGCGAGGACCGATCCTGCATCCACCACCACCATCAATCGTTCAATTTAATATACGCCCTCGTCAATCTTAGTCGGATCGGCCTCTCTTTTATTTTGAAGCACGCCGAACACATCCTGTTGATTATATATTTTTTGCGAGACCACTACACACATCTACACTACTACACATCATCCACTACACTGTACATTAGTCACTTCTCCAGTCGACCAAAAAGGCACGCAGAAGGCTCTATCTGTGCACCCCACGCACATTTAAAAAACGTTTTGGCACGAAGGACTTTGAAACGGACCTCCAGAGACCAGAGATCAGAGACCAGGGCGTATCCACCCTATGAAATGACGCCAAATCCGTATTCCCCCTCCCCACACGCCTAACCTAAGGGGAGCAGGTTTTTAGATCTCTCAGAGCTCGCTGGTCTCATGAAGACAACAATTTTTTTTAAGCAACGATAGCGTCATCCAGACAACATCGAGTTCGAGTATTGAGCCTTTTTGCCTGCACCGGTATAATGGATAATGAGTAGCTTGCCGCCAACAAAACTCCATTTTGAGCAAATGGTAGAAGAGTAAGACACTTGAAAAGGTCCTCAGCAACGTATTTGTGGAGGGGAGGAAGCTCTCGGTACGAGATCCTGGTGAGGGCGAACCAGCAGAAAGTTGCAAATATCAGCTAGACTACAAATCATCGTACAAAAACAGAATCCGATGGTATTGTAGGAGAAAATCGATCCGTTGCCTACAATACCATCTCGATTCTGTTTTTCTGTACGATGATTTGGAGTCTAGCTGATATTTGTAACTTTCTGCTGGTTCCCCCTCACCGTCGGTCACTCGTCAGGTACATCAAGTTAGGCTAACTGAAATGGAGTGAGTTTTAACAGGACATTGATCGCGGACTTGATTTGTCCAACGTCCTGTGAAAAAACATTAAATGTATCGCTCTACGTTCAACTCATGGTCGAATTCGTCCACGAGACACAAAGATCAAATAACAACGATTGCCTCTAGGATCGTGGCGGCGCCACTTTTACATCTCCCCCACCCCTGCAAGAAATGAATCAGTTCAATCTAACCCCAACACGTTCGGCAAAAAAAAATCAAAATCTGGAAATTGGGTAAATGAGATAAAAAAATAGTAATGGCCGGATGGCCGTATGACACCGTTGACGAGTCAATTACGGGGATACGTCGGAAATTCCTTCATCTTTTCCTAGGGGTGCGGTGGGGAAAAAAATATAGATCATCGTCGACGTCGTCGGTGGCTACGAGTTCTTCACTACGGTGGCGAGGGTGGCGGGGGAAAAAAAAGAAAAGAGAATTTTTATGACATTCGAGAGTTGACGATCATATTTTCGCGTCGCTATCTCCTCCACTGTTGACGGAAATATCGTTGGCAGGGTCGTCATGCGGCGGTCGTCAAGTCGAGGCGGCGGCGGCGGCAGGGTTGCCCTAGAACAGTTTTTGCAACTGGAGATGACTTCAAAAGGGAACGCCACGTAATCTAAATTTCTGAGAGCGACTGAACTGGCGGCTAAAAAAGATGGAGAGAAGTTTAGCGAGAGAGAGAGAACGAGCGCACTGAAAACTCGTTATATTTTTTGGTTTCCCTTTTTTCGTGGGGGAAGATTCAACAGTGGCGCTTGGTGTTGGTGACCCCCGTCGACACTGAGCGACCGGAGCGCCCCCCTACTTTCATCATCACTCCGTCGGATTGGATTACGGCATCAGAGAGAATCAGGCCGACACGTCAAAAAAGTATGGAGACCAACGAGGCGGACAGGTAGAATAACAACGCCATTGACACGTCACAGGCAACCGAGATGGAGCCGATGTTAAACTGATATTCTGATGCAAACTCCTGATGCAGTAAAAATTAAAAGAGAATCGGTTATCATTTATATGGATTCAGGAATTTTGTCACATCTTAGGAGGAATGCAGGCCCCTACCTGGGCAATTACAACGAGCCGCAACTAATGAAATCTGGTATCGAAACGGCTCCCATCTCGGTCACCCTCTTCATCAACGTAACGATTTTCAAAGCGATTGGCATTCTCGTCGTACACCTCATTGATTCGAAAGAGACTCGAAGCAAACTTTGCACAGCAATGGGTCGCGCGCGGATTATTAATGAATGCGGATACAGTTTGGCTGTCGACAGAAATTGAGAAGAGCGACTTTTTCGCCAAACGAAAAATATTTGGAGCGACAGGCGGATAAAATTACAAATTTGGAGCAAAGTGTGATTGCCAATCTGGGTGGCTACACCGAATAGAAGTGTGGATTCTTTCGGGACACTGAATCAGACGCAATTATCTAATATCACGCAAGGGCACTTCGATTGCAATTTACTCGATAAAAATTCATGATGGCTAAATTTTAAGAATGGTCTGCTCTTGGCCACACCACTGTAAATTTTAATCTAAAATATCCGCGAGAATAAGGAATTATTTCAGTAATCTAAACAGTCAGACGTTTCTTGGTGAAACAAGCAGAAATAATTAGAACAATTATCGTAAAAGCGCTTACAGACAAAGCGGTTGCAAAGTTCGTCCGAGTCTCTTGACAAGACACACTTCATTACCAATAACAAAAATCATACACATACAACTATAATTAGGGAGTCCAACTTCCGACCATCAGTATTAGTAGTCCGACACACATATTTCTCTAGTCGGTCTAAAAATGACTTGACTTACACGACGACTGACCAACTAAGTTCATTGACTGATATGTCACGAGTACCCAACCAAAACTTTCTCCAAAAGATAATTTCTATATGATAAACTGGCATGTGGAATGGAACATTGGATACGATTTTGATGGCTCGTGTACAGAGGGGGACTAGATAAACAAAAACTCCATAACCTAAATCCATGCGAAACTTATCAGATTCACAAACATCCAGTGCCTAGAGGGGCCTAGTGTGTGTAGCGTATTTGTTATTATTGGTGGCACATAATTATTCAGCGGCGGTTGTAGCACCACGTCAAGATAAGACGATCCCCTCCCCTCTCCCCTATCCACACTGAAAATTTGGACGACTTAAATTTGGCCACATGACCTGCTGGAGCTTTGTTTTAAAATTAGAGATCATATGTAACAAAAAGCGAACTAGCTTGGATGTTATCCTGATGACTGAGAATGCTTGTATGTTTAAACAGAAATATGATTTGATTGCAAGAGGACCACAAAAGAAGGCAGCGGAATTGCGATTGACCAAAATTAAGTCGCTTCGATTTGCAGTGACATCAGCAGTTTCTGAATATCTTTAAAATGCTCGACCGTGCATTAACAGAAGCAAACAAGCGCACGCAATGTTGGTGCACTTTGATTACGATTCTTACATGTTCGTCGAAGTCAGAAGGCAAAAGTATTATCTCTTAATTAATTTAAGCCTGGGCGCGACGGAGCAACTCCCAATTAACTAATGAACCCGAACGATGCCATTTTTTTTTGCAATCCGATCAATTGAGACTTTTAATTGCATCCTATTTCAGATAACGGGCGGCAAGGAACACAAGACTATTTTTCTTTTTCCCTCCATTCGTGTCATGTCTGTTTTTCTAAGATGACGTCGGTGATCACGCTAAAAGATCATCGAGCACGCCGTTCCGAAATGCGTGTATGTATATATATATATATATCCACAGAGAGAATCCAGTTTGTATCTTGCACTATAAACTCGGCGGCAGAGGGTGCTTTTAAAAGTAAATTATAATTAATCTAATGCAGTACGTACTCTTATCAAATAGACATTATTGCAAGACCATTTTCAATGCGATCACGCACACAGATTATGTTACCATACCAAGGGTAGAAAATCTCTGAAAATCTTTGACTATAAACATCCCAATAACAAATTTAAGGACACATTTTTTTAGTGGTAATTTTAATATATTTGATGTTGGTTGGTCGTCGTGCCTGATGCAATCTCTTCATCATGTACTGCACAAGTGGTTTCTAAATCAGAGATTCTACTTCAATTCGTCAACAACTTATTTTTAAAAAAGAATGGCCGGACAACAATGGGTGACGTCGGAAGTTGGACACCCGGCGCCTCTACGAGAAGGGCGGCGGGGCGCGTCTACAAATGAAACACAAGCGTACCTGTCCTGGAGCACGCGAAAGGATCGCGGCGCGATGCAGTTGACACTCCAGTCGGTGTTGCCGTGCTCGTTGCAGATGGTGATGCTGAAGCGACCGTAGTTGGCCCGGATCAGGTGGATCAGCTGGCCGTTGTCGCAGCTGATGTGGAGCTGGCTGCCCTCGCACGCGTACGCCGTCCGGTAATGGGGCCGCTCTGAAAGTGAGGTGAGGAAAAAACACAGTTAGATGATGACTGTCTTCGACAATGAAAAAACATGGCTTTGTTTTTTGCATCATGAGAATTTTTTATATTTATAAAGAAAGACCAAAATCCCCATGAAAGCCACGGCCTTCAAGATCCAGAACTAGGCGTAGGTCTCAGGAGGACGCTTTATGCAAGGCAGGAGGAGTCACAGGCGCACATCGGCTAAGGACAGAGTTTCGCAGATTCGAATCATTAAGCGGGGGGGATCTGTTTGCAGCTCGTTTATTACTCGGTCCGGGAGTCTTTCATTTTAATTAGACGCACACCGTGGCGGCAGCAGCAGCAGCGCCAACCCCGGCACCACTTGCTCAGCACGTACCACAGAGACAAGACTACGTATATACACGCCCGCCAATACATGTGTATATATATATATATATGCATACGACGAGTACATTATAAAATAGGCGAATGTGCCTGACGAGAAATGATGATTTAGACAGAGAAGAAGTAAATAAGAGGGGGCTGCGAGAACGCAGAGACCGCCGATCGAGAGACTCGAGATGCCGTATAGTGAGGATTGAGTGGGTGAATAAAAATTGTACAGCCAGGTTCGCATCGTCGCGTTTCGAGAGAAAGCGGCCATCTTGGAGATTCCGTCTGATCAACAACACCCCGACAAACCCTCGGAATCAAAATGGCAACTAATAAAATAAAAAATAAAATTGGGAAGCCTTCGATATGAATATCGAGTCCAGATATCAGTCGAAAACTACCTAACCCATCGAACCTGGTTTGATAGGAATCCAACTTAAAATTCCCTTCAGTTTAAAGGTCATTTCCGCTGATGAGAAGTACTGTTCTTGCGCATTCTTTCACTCCCACCACACAATCAAAAAGTTAAGCGTACTTTAAAGAAAATTCATGAAAAATCTTTGTGAGATTGGTGTCGGTTGCTACATGTTATAATAAATCAGCGATGAACTAAACATGGCGGCCAAATATCGAAACGCGACACCAAATCCGACAGTAACACGCTCTATCCGGGGAGGGGGGAGGGACAGAGAGATATCTCAAGTTTGAATATGGCACACACGTATATACATGGAACTTACGTCTGGTCCCGCATTAATCATCACACGATGTGGGGAGGGATGGGGGTGTTCGCTTAATTAACTTAATTAAAGTGGAGAATTATTCCTGGAAGCTCGCATCCGACTGCGTGCGTCAAGACATTGGAGCGCTGCTGTTGGCGCGCGCATCGCAAGAAACACTCTTATTACTATTATTGTAAGATTGCCCGTGTTAATGTGTGTACGTGCGGGACCGTCTTCTCGGATGAATAACGAGTGGCACCGCACGTCCTAAATTTGATGATTTCCACGAATATGTATATACTACTGTATGTGCCTTCATACCGGGCTCCTCGAATAACAGACCAGTTGTTAACTTAACAGTGAGCGATTATTATTGCTATCCTGTTGGGACATCATTACTTCGGAAGTGGGGAGTAGTATATATCACTTTTGGCCAGGGTCCAGTTGTGCACCGCTACTCTAAAATTTAGATCTTATTCTTAGACATGTTTCGAGGTTTCTCAGAGACTCCCATGATCCCATCGTGTGATGATCATGCAACGAGCGCATTACATATCGAAGAAAGGATTGCTAGAGCTTTTTGAACAATTATAGTTTCAGAATATAATAGCTACGGTAATTGGAACAAATAAACAATTTTCCAGGTACCAGCCATTTTTTAATTCGAAGACGATAGAAACACAAAGACAACGAGACAACAAAAAATACAATTCTCGTTTGTTCATTTGTGGGAATAACAGTCTGTATCCTATATTGTACTTGCTTAGAACAATTTGCAATTAGTTTTGTGCTCGTCTGACTGCCAACTAGTCTCGAGAGATTTACTTTTGACTATTTGAAAATATGTTTGGGCAATCATGAGCGTTATAAGCACAATGCGAGCACTCTACGAATGTAAATAAAAAACAAAATTAAAACAGATTGGCGACATCAACCGAGCCAACCGTTTTCGTTGTACAAATGCAAATCACGAGGAACGTAATTAACAAATTGCACGACGGTAACCTAATAAAAGACACGGGTTTTTTATTTAAGCATAAGAAAAGAAAAAAAGAAATTGTTTTTGAAATTGTCTTTTGTGCAACAGAAGCCACGGTTTCGCAAACAAAAAAATTACAACGCGAGATGAAACTTGGTCACAGGTTGAAACGTGGCGGCTCGTGACAAATTTTTCATGTGGATGAACTTATGAAAAAGCAAAAGTTGCACTGGCGGACGGACGTCTCATTCCATCCATAAATAATAAGATCACTAATTTTAAACACAACCACAGTTTTTGACGAGGCATGGCCGCCTCACTGGCCTCGTTCGAAGAGCCGCCGGGTCATCGTGTACAGACTTTAAAACTGCATAGCCGGGATAGATGCCCAATATTTTTTTAAAGGAAAACTTCATGAGTGCAATTTTTTTCTTTCACAAAGCTCTTTCATTCGTTAAAGACGAGTGTGTGTGTGTCGGGGCGGCACGGTTAACTTACAACGTAAACATACTGACAAGCGACGTGGCTGACGCGATGGATGACAGTCGTTTTGGCTCTGGCGGAGAGAGCGACTCAGCTAACCCGATAAAGAGAGCTCCACGGTGGGCCAGGGCGCCAACACCCAGTGAGGTGGGGGGAAGGGCAATACCAGCACCAGTTCCGGCGGATTAACCAATATTAGCGCGAACAGGATCGCACCCACATTGACCTACAATATGCCATGACGTAACATGGTCAGTGTCGTCGTGTGGGACGCGATCGGTTGCGACATCACTTTCTCTTTGATTAATATGTCCCCACCCAACGTCCTAGTGATATTATTGAATACAATTACAAGATTTCAACCACGTATTAAAAAATTCTCATTGAGGTTCCAATTTACTTTCGAAAGCGAGCACAACGATTCTCCAATTCTATGAGACCTACACATCACCGAAATCCACAATAGATAAATTTCCTAATATTTATTTTGAACGTTGGTTTCGACTATATTTCATTCGGCAGAGTATGAGCTCGCGCCGAGAGCTCTTAACGGTGAATACACAAGAGTATCGCAGAGTGAGTGATCCAGCTATTATTATCTAGCGGAGATGAATCGGGACTCTATTTTGGATCACTATTTTTAACCCCTCTGAAACGAGTCTGGCACTCCAACACGCTGACGAGAGGCACACACCCAAAAGAACTGCTGATTGTTAATCGCTTTTACACTGGAACGATCAAAAAACGAAACAGGATGAGACCAGCGTAGGGCCTTCGAAAAATTCCTTTAGCACCGATTCGTTTTGCGATAGGAATTGTTGCATACTCGGGAATTTCAACCAATTATTTCCATGCCTTCCCCCCCCCCGCTATGTACGCGAGTACTTTAAAAAATTTAATCGTTCGCGGCACGTTTACTTCATTATTACTTATTTTTTAAGAAGTTACGTTGCTGAAGTGGTCAAATTTGGGAATTCCAAATTCCTGGGAAAAAAGCGATAAGTTTCTTAGGAGTTACCGTAACCTTTGAAAATTATTCGATTATCGAAATCCAGACTTCCCAAGCGTTAATACCGCATTCCTTTATTCAATTAAAAGATTTGCTCAAAGATGAATTCGAGTTTCGACAATCTCTCGAAACGCCCGCCTCGTTGTTGCAGTATCACTGAGTCGCCGTGTTCCAATGTAAAAGCGACAGATTTAAAACGAGACTCGTTCCATCCACAAACACAGCTCGCAAGAGGAGCTAATACGGGGTCGCGATTGTCTTTTTAAAAAGAAATTATCGGTTGGTGATGGAGGGCGGAGGGGTGGCGAGGGTGACGGAGCACTGAGCTAAAAAGAAAAACAACAACACCGCTTACAGACACATCACCATGGCCTCAGCTCATCAACAACAAAATACACGCACACACACACGGTAGCACGGGGGAAGGGGAAAAAATCACTTTGTCGGATGTTTGTTACGGGGGAAGAAATGGAATAGAAGGGGGGGGGGGCTGGAATAAACAATTTATCTCTCCTACATAATGTTCTCCACAAACCCCCCCGTCCTAAACCGTGGACCCACCACTTAACCTAACCAGGGAAATATTGCGTGGGTTGGAATTACAAACACAAATTGAGCTAGAGAACTCCCAGGAGGTGACCCGATATATTTGCCTAACCAAAGCCACTAATTTAAATTAACTGTTTTAAAATGGCATGGCAAAGCAAAAATTCCCCCATCCCCCGACATAGGATCTCAGGAGGACATTCCCCATCCGGTGGCCGCCTGGATGCTGGATAAGAGAGAACACGATGGTGGAGGAGGAGAAAGGGGGTTGAGAGAAGTGCAGCATCTCAAGAATGCCAGCTCCTCCGCCGAGTTATCATCTGGCCTGGCAATTAAGATATCCCGTTCAGTCATCAATCTCTCCTTGGATTCCTTTTTTTTCTTCTCTATCTTCTCTTCCCTCTTCAAGTTTTCTTGGCGAAGGATGGGAAAAAGCTCGAGTGGCAGCACCGAGATGAAGACAACGTCAGGAGAGTGTACATAATCGCGAGCTTCTTTCTTTCTTCTTCGCGATTTTGCAATTAGAAGCATATGTTCGAGACTCGGCCCTGAGTCAATACGTACACAGCAGACATGTGGACGAGACAGGCAAGGATGGGGGATTAGAGGGAGTGCGACGGTGTTACTCTGGTTTCTCCACGGAACGACGATATAACGACACGGATACCCAAGAATCGCCCTGTAGAAGACACCCTCGTCAGGTTCACATCCATTTTAACTCAAGTTGAGAGACCCACACAAAGGTGCTCTTTTGAAACGAAATTTACCCCTTGGCGTTTTCTCTGATGAGTGGCAATGTGTCTAAAATACAACTTCTGAAAATAAGAGAACATTGTTCAACGCAGTGGACATTTACTCTGTACCACTGTTCTCAGATAGCTAGCTTTCACGGTAGACGTTCTTTTTTCAAACATCGATTTATATTTCTTAATTTTCTGGGCTCTTGGGTTTTTGGGAAATATTATTTATATCTAGAATATTCTTTACATATTGACAAGTCTGAATAGCATTTATGTTTAATGAAATACCGCCGACAATGTCATAGATAAAAGCAGCATTACGAGAGAAAAAAATCATACGGGTACAAAGGTAGCATCATCATGATAGCCGAAATCAAACATTGTAATCGTTTGAGGGATTTCTCCGAGAGCTAGACTAGAGTCTGGGCTCTACTACAATAACCCCAACAAAGGACGGTCCCCGTCAGTCATTCCGATGAACAGCCGCCGCTCATCAAGCGAGAAGAGGGGGGGGGGCATTGGCAAAAACACTGGCGGCTTTCAACTCCGCCATTAATCCAAAGCAAACTCGTGATTAAGCACACATCGGGTATCTCGAGAGTTCTTCCCCCGGCATATGGCACTACTACTGTGCCTCGAAAAGCGAGCCTATCTGTAGTCGCACATGGAAATCCCCCACAAAATGACGACAGAACACCACAGCAAATATACGCCGCAATTACAGTGACGGTCGGAAGAAAAACCACAAGCAAATAACGCGACGTTTTATTTCTGGGGTTGCTGTGCTGTCCTAGGTATAGTCGCCGGGGCCGATTGCCACTCAATTATTCTCGCATTCCCCACGGAGAGACGACGAAGGCTGGCTAAAGAGGATGGCATTATTGGAAAAAGCGCAGTTTGGAATTTGTGAAACCCATCGAGTCGGAGACGAGATCAGTGATTAAAGTTCGGATAGGAGACGCTAAAAATGTGGCGCCGTGGCGGAACTCTGGCACGACAATTTTTAGATAAGGGGGACCGCTTATTCTGCAGTCGAGAAGGGAGATTAACTGCATGCGTAACTCAATACTTCGAGGAAATAGTTTGGTGTTAAAAAAAATCAGACTAGTAAGGAAAGAAACGCGTTTGCAAAGTTTTGGCGACATCATCAGGAGGCTTGTAATCATAAAATCTCCACAAAACATATTTGTAATTGAAAGCTCACGAGCAAATACGGAGTAAAACACACAAGATAAAATGCTCATTGAAATCGCGAAAATACACGCAAAATGATAAAATATGAACGAGGTGTGCATTACACTACAAAAATTGCATCAAATTGGAAAAAATACAAATTAATGGTCAGTTGAGGCCGCGGAGAAACAATAAAACGTTAACTTGTCCGCGGCTTGAGCCATCTGTGACGATAGTCTCAACTGTGACCTCTCGATATCTTTTCTTTTAAATAATTTTTACTGTAGTATAAATATCACTATTACACCTAATGATTGACAACTTTTCACTGCAGAGTTTTCATTTAAAAACATATTTGTATCGGCGGTAACACATTTCAAAGAATTTTCAACATAATCGAAATCGAAATCGAACTATTTCAATAGACTATTTCGAACTTCTCAATCAAATGAGAACCAATCGCGTACAGTTAATTTAATTGGTACTGAATTGACAAGGCGGGCGTAGTCCATAATCAGAAATTCGATTGCATCAAGGTGGTCACAGCCCTGATAACGTGAACGGCGATCACGAATCTGAAAAAGTGAGATCTTCCTTTTTTTTTGGGAGGCAAAAATCTTTGGCAAGGTAGGGTCTAGGCAAGACAGGTTAACCTAACGGAGCGAAGAAGCTTGAAACTAGAGGTAAGCAAAAAGAAAGGGCGGGGAGGAGGACCCCGGCGCCCCAGACTTTTCTTGACAGGGCGTGAAGTTGCTTTTCAACGGTCCGTCACTCAACACGCGGCGGCATACGCATCTATTGCCCTGCCCCCGTCTCGTCGCAGACTGTGTGGTCCGGGCGACTCAGTCCCTTAATTTTCGGCGGTTCTGCATCGCGGCCGACGACGGCTGGATGGTGGTGGTGGGCGTGGAGAGTCGCGGGGGCGGGAGTGATGGAGAGAAGTCATCCTCCCCCACCACCAAAAAAACCGTCACAAATATTTTTTTAAAGCAAGCAATCGCTGCTTCACTGCTAAAACAGTCTGCACTCTTTCTGTAAATAAAATTTTTAATTAAATTTGAAAACATTCATGTCGATTGTCTGATTCTCCAGAGAGAACCAGCAAGGAGAAATTACTTGGAACACAAACGAAATTTAACTTTCGAATTGGAAATGAACCCGCCCAAAAAATATTTCATAGAAAGCAAGCCTCACAGACGATGGACGACGACAAGACCAGAGGAAAGCGGGCGCGCAGGAGACTAGCAAATGGACGTATTAAAATCATTGCCCAATAAATCGATGAATTAAAAAAAAATCGCATACAGAGAACCAGACTGAGGTTTTAAGAGTCCTGGCCAAATACGCTCGGCTATCGGTTCGGCAGAATTAAAGAGTTAAAAAACTTGGACACAATTCACACCAAAAAAAAAATAATGGACGTCTGTGCCTCAAGAGTTAAGAACAGGAATGCTATTACACAGACTATACGCTGCAATCGGATAATCGTAGACAGTCGCCATGAACCGGATACCATTCAATTCCAACGAACTGAAAAGCCTCGAGACGGTTACCAAAAGATAAGACGTCTGTCCTTGTATTGATCAAACCCATGACAGAAACATTAATTTTAAACACTAAGTCGGTATTGGTATTGTCAGATCCATAGCAGAGATGTGATTTTATAGTGACCATGCCACCTTATACCCTTGACCATTGACAACCCAATTCCCAAAACAGCTTACTTCTCTTGCTCTTGGGAAGGACGAGGTCAACGAAAACCCTTTTTCCTCATGGAATTCACAAAGACGGATCCATCCAAGTAAGAGAACCGCATAGAGCGGACTATGACGACCAGATGGCCACATCATCAACTATTAAAGGAGATATCAAGTCGGTGGAAGAGTGTTATGAGGAATGACGAGAAGATACATGTATACGAGTAGACACGACGAGCACACATAGAGAATGCGCAGACCAGATTGTACGCAGGCCTATCTCTTATATGGAAAGGGGTCTGCTCGACAGAAAACGAGAAAATTAAGATAACGATGTGACGGCAGAACGACCAATTAATTTTCGTCCGCACGTCGTCGCCGTCGTCGTCGTCGTGCGGTGATACCGCCGCGCCGTGCGGCCGCGGTCAGTGGAGGGAAACGTCGACACAATCAGGCGACCCATGTTGATGACGACGATGACAGTTACGACAGCGGGGACCACGAGTAGCCGTCAAGAGCGCGTCTCATATGCGTGGCGGAATTCAAGTTGAGTCCAGAATCGACTTGGGCCGCAGTAAATTACAACGCCCTCTCCGGACAGAGCACCTAGTCGCGCCAATTCACACTTAAAGTTGACCACCGATCCCAAATTTGATAGCAACCATAGGAAAAGAAGAATAAGGCATTTGCGTTAACGACTCGACCATACTCTCACCTGGAATGCAGTCACACATGGACAGGGGGGCGAACACGACGTCGCGAAAGCATATTAAAATAGAACAGGACTATGGTGGAAAATCCTAATTTGAGACAAACATACGAATTCGTGGGACGTCAATGCGTTGGCTTCTGCGTAAGTTGCGCTTGCCTAGAGATACTCGAACTGGCGAAAGTTTGAGCATCCCTGCTGACGACAGCGCCACCTGTGCACCAAGAGCCGGTCTCGATTTGTTCCTTAATTCGAAACGGTACGCGTTAACCTCTGTATTCGAGGAGCGAGAGCCGGTTAATAATCGTGCACGCTGCCTGTGCCATAGACGGAGCCATAATTCAATTCCCCGTCTCGCGCAACAGCACTAAACCCCATCTACCGTGTACAGAGAGATAGAGATAGAACGCAATAAAGGCGCCGGTCGTATAATGTCATTAGATGTACATGTATAATAAGCTTGTACCGATTAACAATATATAAGTGTGCACGACGTGGTAGTAAACGAGGACCCCCTTTCATCTATTCGAGGACCCACCAGGAAGGGGGGACATTCTCTAAGTCAAAAATTAATTTTTAAGTTTCGATTTCCAGACTGAATGGTAACGTTGTGTGCGCATGTACAGGTACAGTGGTAACAGTACAGTAAAAATCCCTAGGTGGGGAAGGGGGAAAAGGCACAGTCGATGTACGAGTAAGAAGGCCTTCACCAAATCTAATATCGCGTCACGCAATAAAAACCGGGCAGCAAACCTAAAAACCCAACCAAATGAATCGCAGATTCCAGACGAGTTCGGCACAGAGTGACTGTCACACACGTTCACCAAAATCCCAGTTTTCGACTTTACCGTGAATCTCTGATCTCCCCCAGCGCTACACTGTCACCGCCTCTGTCACACGTGTGGCGTAAAAAAAATATATATCGCCGGCGGGGAACGACATATATTGGAAAATATAAAAAGAAATTCTCAAACTGCTATATATATACACCCAATTGCAGCCTAGTCGATTCTCCTCTCCACCCGCAGATGCAGCAGCCCCTTCGCATCATCCAAATCTTCCTAACACCCGATCCGAATGGGAATGACTTAATTTTTGAATCCCTCCCCCCTTTCAGAATCCTGAATTGATCGAAGTGGTCGATGCTAAATATATCCAGCTCTTTGACGAATCCAGATCGCTTTCTGCAACATCGTAAAACAATCGACTTTTTTCATCAAGACACCTCTAAACGTTTAGATAGTTCACTAGCTGGCGCCAGAGGTGAGAGAGTGATTTTAATGCTCCAAATGCACACAGGCGGACATGGTGTCTCAAGAGGAGCATGGATGATGGCTGAACCCCGGTTGGTGAACAGCGCTCGGTATTGGTCGCGCCAGTATATTAAAAGCAGCATCGTGCCACACACCCCACCCACCACCACCACTGCCGCCGACGCAATTTACGACTACAGCGTCTTATCCAGGCGGGGGATCCGTGGGCACCATCGCGAGAGGATTCCCAACGTTAAGAATCCAGCAGAAGTGGCGGTCGGTCGCATATGCGAGTCCCCCTCTCACAAGACCCATCCCCCACCCCCTCCAAATTTAGCTACGCGGACGTCGAAACAGAATTCAAAGTTCATCGCGGGAAGGACGGGGGTCTCACGAGGGCACATACTGACTTCGATATGCCCAGTCATCTATCTGATAATATGGCCCGCTTTCGAAGGAAAACTCTCGTTTCTGTGTCGCAGGTGTTGTTAATTCACGAGACCTTATTCGCCACGCTTAAGTCTCCAACGCATTACCCCCATCCAGTTTTTCACGACTAGAATTTCATTTCAAGAAGAGAAAATTCACAATGTAGCACGAAAATCGGCACAAAGCAAGCAATCACCGCGCCAGAAACACACCGTAATCGACCAATAAGTGCCTGAAGTGGCACACGTTAATACAGTTTCTCAACCTGCTGGCAGCGCCCTCTGTACCACAAATGTAATTATAGAAAAACAACGAAGACGTTACATTCCCCCCTCCCGACAGTGTGCCAACTAGACTAGTATGAATATTTCTCTTATTTTAAGGGCAGCAAATCTCATAGGCACAAGAGCTCCTCGTAAGATGCATCTAATTTTTTCTTCTTCCCTCTCTCTCTCTCCTCCAAATCTTGATGACGCCATTATAACCATCTTTTATGGCGCAGATGATCGCTGCGACCCTGCACAGACAGGAAGTTTCGATCCTGCGTGTGAACCACACTCGCAACACGAACTTGAGACACATAAAAAATTGGGGGTAAAGAAGCCCCTTCATGGCGTCCTGCAAAAAGCAACAGAAGTCACCAGTGCATGCATGCACCTTTTTTGTTATTGTCCAGAAAGGTTATTTTAACCATCGCTTTTGTGCTACTCAGTTTTTGTCACTTTTTGTGGTTACGTTGGTGGCACCGAACGTAACGACCAGCACACGAGCGAGACAACACCTGCCGATCGTTGCGCCACCTGAAGATGCCAAGCGCCCTCAAAACTGTACATGAATGAGTTCATACACCCCCATTGAAATCCATTCGTGTTCAAACGAATGGCGAAACATTTTCTAAAGATACGAGAAATCCTTATAACCATTTTTCTTGAATATCCTTTGGTGTGTGTGTGGGGTCTCAACCTCTTAAACGATTGCAACAATCGCCACAAAATTAATAAGAAACAAATATGCGTTTATGACTATAGCTTACAACCGTTGAAACCACAAGATATTCCTCTTAGAAATTCCAGGCAATAATTTTATCGCTTTGATAACGATGAAGAAAAAAAATAGATTTCCTCGTCGCGGCGATTAAAAAACACCCTCCCCCAAAACCAACTTCCTTCCCAATCTAATACCACCGCCATTCTCCTCTCCTCCAGAGATGGCATCGTTTTGGCACATCATCTTTACACGAAACTTTCGATTAGCCTTCAGGTGAAACGTGCTGCTATTTAGGCGAAGAGCAAGGGCATTCTCCGTCTAGGCTGTAAATTTTATCCTCCTGAGATCACCCTGATGATCGGATTACCAAAACTGGATAAATCTGAAGCGGAAAAAAGTTCGCCTCTGAACAGCAAATACACAAACTTTTGTAACCGTGAAACCAGCGAATAAAAAGTAAATGTCAAATCACTTTCAGAACAAACTCATCGGAACACAGACAGAACAGAAGCCATCTATAAGAAACACGTCCAAGACAAGTAGCCATCAGGCATGGAAGTAAAAACTCGCGTTCGAAGGCGGAAGGTCGCAGGAGCACGGGCATGCACATGCCCACTTCACTCTCAAGCCATAGTGTAATTAAGATTTTATGAGCCCGGTTATAATAAGGCGAAAATAACCATTACGTGTACACACGTGTATAGAGATAGACCGTCACGGGCTGAGAGGAGCGAACAACGCACGCACGCCGGATTTGATTGGTGGGCGCGTTGTAAACGACAGATTGGCTCAAGATCGCGGTTATACACATGCCTGTACGCGCATGCATGTGAAGTGATAGAAGAGTTTGCGAAAGCCCTGAGTCGACCAGACATTTTGGTTTGTTTCACTTCATCGTTAGGGTGGCGCGCGTTCCGTCATTTGGCTGGTGACGGGCCGACGGCAGGTTGCACTCCTCATTCGCGGCAGTACACAATTTTTAAAAACCCTAGTTATCCGACCATCGATCAACGTCCCAACTGTTTTTCTGGAGCGCCACCTGGGTTGCCACTGTGATGCGCAGTGGAAATTCTGGTAATTTCACACGAAACAAAATAATTGCACAGTCAAATCGGTGTTACCGCAAACCTCTTCATAGTTCGTCGGTTTTATCAAACTTCGCAGCGTCACTGACCCTCAAAAAAGACGCTAATCAAAAATAATTATTGATTCCCTGCCGAGTATCAGCCGAAACAATTTGTGGTAATCGTGCGAGATATACAAAGACTGGAGAACTTGAGAAACTGGACTCAATCCAAAAACGGATTAATTGTTTCGCCTCTCGTCGCCTGTTTTTGGATTCAAACTATTTCTCCAGTTTTCTTTTTACATACGCTACCTCGGGCGTCATCACCACCATAATTTTTGGATTCGCGTGAAATATATTAAACAGCTTTTGCAACTTCGCAATTCCAAAAACATAAAAGAGTAATTTTGTATTTTCATCGACTCGTTTTCGCAACCAACACGGTGGACACTAAACTTTTTATGGCGTTACTTCGTGAAGTTAAGATACCGAGGGTTGTGCGGTGTTGATTTAAATATACGAAATTTACACGTTGCAGGCATTTACAGTGTGTTTCATACATGTATATCCAACGTTGCATGAGATGAGCTATTTATTCGGGGGGGCTTGATGGTTTGCTGCTGTTGATGGCCGAGCTGCGGCAGAGTTATTCGGCGGCCTCGAGCACGCGTGCACTTTACACCTTCGCGAAACAACAAAAAAAAATCCACTCATAATTGAGCATGATTGCAGCAGTTTTTTTTTATCTCCCTCGCTCCGACATATACTCGTTTAATTTTGTGGAGAATGGGGAAGGTAGGAAAAGGTTGGGTCTCCCCTTTTTCCTAGCAGCAGGCCATCCTCTCTACAGAATACTCGTATGTATGCCACCACAAAGTTGTAGGGCGTCGTCGCTTGGTGGCGCTGAGAGTTTGGAATGCAACACGCTCGTACAGGGTGCGCTTCTGCATTCAATGAACCACGGCACTTGAGGGATGTTAGTCTACAAATTAAAACAATTTCTATACTCGCTCATCCAAGCCTAAATAAGCCACGTCATTAGCCTAGCATTAGCGACACCAACAAACAAAAGAGGAAGACAAAAAAATGGTGGTGTTTTCACGCTTTCAAAAATTAGACAACTACTGAATGCTGCTGACCATACTTAAAACTGCAAACAATTTCGAGCTTGTCTCACTTGTCCGTCAAACTAACTATGAAGTCTATGATCTCTCGCGTTGAATTTTTTTTAATTCGCAGAAACATCACTCACCTTTGAGAAAAAAAAGCTGTTTCGCGATACCAGTATATAAAAATGGCGTCACCCATTTTTATCGTACAGGTCCCAGACACCAAAAGGGAGATCACCAAATCTTCCGCCTATGAAAAGCAATCAGTAGATAAACATCTCCAAAATGTGTCTATCGCGTATTTGTTATTTATTCAAAAAAAAAAACCTGTGGCGCACCCCCCGATGACCAGAGACAAGCGGCAGCCAAATTTCAATAATCCGTGACTGAATGTGAATTCATTAAAAAAGACCGGTCGGTCATTTGAAGTTATTTCTAAGACGCTCTTCCTCCTTCCAGAACGCAAATCTCATTCTTGAAATGTAGAGCGAATGGTCGAACGGCGCGAAAAGTAAACGCACCCCCACCAACCAAGCACGGTGAACCACGATTGGCAATACATGGACACGCCATTATGGACGGACAGCGAGCGAGTCTTACGTTAAACGTTGTTCATCTTTTGTCTGAAGTCAGGTGAGAAAGCCTCTCCTTAAAACGCCATCGACAACACCGCGTAATTGGTGACTAGGTACACCAACGTCGTTCGAACTCAAGACGCTTGCACACTACCCCCAACACTCTACCATAATTTTTTTGGAATCAATCGAAAGGTTATAAAACGAGGAACAGAGATCGAAGCCGGAGATATGTAAGATATGCGAGAAGATATTGTTGGACGTCGATCATGAGCGTAGATTAACAGAGTTCACTTCTACAATTACACAAAATATCCAAAATTAAAAGTAGATACAGGCGAACTGCAAACACAAATAATAATATCTGTAATTGTAGGATGCTGGAGTGTATGAAAAATACGACAACTAGATTTTTTGTATAATTTCCGCCTTTTGCAATTTATTTTTGTATTATTACACCGAAATACATCTGGTTGTCGTATTTTTCATACACTCTAGCATCCTACAATTAATTGTGTTTGCAGTTCGCCTGTATCTACTTTTTATTTTGGATATTTTGTGTAATTTTGTAGAAGTGCTCTCAAGTAAACTCTGTTAATCTACGCTCTTGTCGCCTGGCTCATGGCTCATGATTGACGTTCAACAATCTCCATCTTCTCGCGTATCAATCGAAAGGTTTTGGTTGGCCAAGATGGAGGGGGAGAAGCTCTCTTTCTCCTCTCCCTCTCTCCCTTCTGCTCTTCGGCCATAATAGACAGGACAATGAAACCGGTTTGGCGAAACAAAGCGCTAGTCCGAGTTCGGCGGCTCGCTTGCTTGCTCACAATTGTGCCTCGCTACAGAGCTATTTTTCTAGAACTCTTCACAGGAACTCACTCCTTCCCCCTTTTGTTAGTTTCAATGGTGATCCGTTAAGTTGTTTCACCCGATCCCCAGTTTCCCCAAAACATCTTGTCCACACATTGATTGCCCATCGAGTTTCTCTCAAGATTCGCTCAATTTACAGAAATCGAAACCACTGAACTCGCAATTAACTGCTGGGAGCGCTGGTCGTCAGTCGAACAAACTGATAATCGATCTAATCAACAAATTCTTTCGAACGCACCATAACTGGCTGATTGGCCTTAATGCCATATCTTCCTTTTTCGACATTTCCTTCAGAAATGGTAGTCAAAGAACGAAAGAAAAATAAGACATAAATTCATGTTATTTAAAATATCTGGCCAGAGACGGTTATACCGGAAGCGACACGAATTACCAGCGCACAGGCAATCACAGAAAACGGGTTGAGCGCCTCCTGTCGGCGTGCCGGCCACCACCTTAGGTGGTGGGGTCAGTCGACTTTTCACCTTCGGTGGTTTTTCTTTCTTCTCATTGTCGAAGAACGCAGAGACGAAAAATTTGGGTCAACGAGGAAGTGAGATTTGGAAGAAAATCTTGTCTAACCGGTAGAAAACCGCGTCTTAAACGCCATTCGGCATGTGCGTTATGGGAAAGCTATATTGGCGGCGACAAACCACCTGGAGAAAAACAAATAGTTGTTGCTGAACAAAATAATAATGCCATTCGCTGCTAAAAAATATATATGCTAGTGAAAAAGGTAAGAAAAAAAGATAGCATCAAAGGTGCCGCCTATTCCTTTGACAAGTACTTACCAACAATTCTGTGAAGTATGTTGTCTCTCTTCAAAGCGCCAAAAGTCATAAAAAAGAGTTACCTTGTTTTTGGCAGAGCGGCGTTCTGGAATCGCATTCCACCAATTGCTCGTCATGACAAAAAAATTCAACACGCAAGGAATCAAAAAATGTGTTCAGCCAAATTAATGAAAGCTGTTCAGAATTTGTCATTTCATTATTATTTCAGTGGCAACCAAATGAGTAAAGCGATTAATCAATCGCTGCAATTTGTTCCCATCGTCCTCTTAATTTCCAGAGTGCTGATGATGAACGCGCTGCTTTTGGGTACACATATTGTAATTGCAATGACGTTTGCAATACGATGCTTTATTGGAACTCTCCTGGCACTGCATTGGATGCCTATGACTTGGGTCTCATGGAGGACATGGTACACGGAAGATGCTGCCGTTGAAGAAAAGTGACGAGGAATTGTTGACTGACAAGTCAATCGGCAAGCGCCGTTTGACAGGCAAAAGACACAAATGTCTCGTTACTCCCTAGTATATTATGCGATCGTGTTATACCAACCAATGCGAAGTAAGAAGGCGACGGTTTCTACTGAGACCCCTGTACATCTGCCAACAGCAAATCGCAAATCTTAAATAGATTCCATAGAAATTTGACAAACATGCAATTTATCGTCCACAAACAGTATGACTATTGACAGGATGAAATTGCGAGAAAAACATCTATTTCTCTTTGGGTGAATTATGTCAAGACCCAAGAAAAGAGCTCTACAGGAGTTCGTCTCGAAAGAACGTAGTAAAGATTGGGCGGTGATCAGAACATGCGCTCATGGTTGCAGCGGGAGTATTTCTGAGAAAAAAGGTGGGTTTCGACGGATACATGTAAGGGAGAGGAGAGGACTAGAGAATTGTGTTCAAGAAAGAGGTATGTGGTGGAATGGTGTAGAGTTTCAGGGAGCCTTCGTGTCGTGCCGATAAAACGGCATGAAACACAAGACATCAAAATAAAGTGGTTCCTCATAACTGGATAGACAACGACAAAGAGTTGGGGGGACTTTAGACGTCACCGTTGATACAGGTCAGTCAATAAGCTAAAAGAGTCTTCGATTACCACAACACACCACCCCACTCCAATTTCATTTGCCAGGATGCATCGCATTTGGTTTTTTATTAGGCGATTTATCATTTTTACTGCACTCCACGAAGCGTAACGAAGTTGCAGCACTGTCTACAAAAGAAAGTAACAGGATGCACGATGTTGAAATGCTCATTATGTACAGTGTCCATTTGCGTTTTAAGTAGGAATAAAAGAAACGAGCTTGCGACACAATGTAATTAGCTGTACTGTTTTTTCTCTTGTGTACCGGTAGCTATGCGCATTGTTGTTCAGTACGACGCATTCGGAAAAAAACTCGACAAAATTCAGATCGAATGAAAAAGTCCTGAAGCGAAACGAAAAAGATACAATTTTCTCTCGTACATTCAAGGTTGATCTCCCCCCCCCAATGGTCCAAAAATCAATTGAGCATCATCTCCACCTTCACAGTGCGCCCTGGACAGCGACCCTTGATGGCTCCATCATCCTTCGAAAGCTACCAGAGGCCATTCCGTAGTATCGAAGCCAGCGCGCGCACTGTGTGTGTGTGTGTACAGTGGCAGAGTCGTCCGTAAGATTTATAGGACATTTATTATAAATACATTGTAGATAATAAAGCCGAACGACTTTCGGGCCGGACACTTCGGGAGGGTAAGGGACGACGACAAGAGAAGGGGAAGTGGGGGGACAGGAGCTCATCGATATCAGTTTGTCGTGTCGTTGTCGTATATACAGTATATATATATATGTGCGTGCTAGGCCAGGCCGGTAGGACAGGGTGATAAAAAAGCGGAGTCACGCGAAGCGCATCCAGTAGCTGACAACGACCAACATCCTCTCCCAAGATCCTCCAATGCATTTTATGATGGTGCCCCCAAACGCGAGCCCGGAAAAGGTAAAACGAGACATACATGTTATAGCCGATTGAACTCACCTTTTTGGTATTCGAGTGCAACCAGAGACTAGATACACAGAGGGCTTTTTAAATACCATGTTGGATAAATTTCCAGTCTCCCTTAAGAACGGTGGCCACATTGTGGAATAAAAACGAGCGCATCGTTCTGAAGACAGAAGACGATATCAGAAATTAATTCAAAAATAACCCCGCTCGATGTCGACTGGACTCATTAAAAAAAGAGTATCCAACCAGCTGAATAAGTCTCGGGTCTCACGGCGATACGGAAGGCCGGGGGAGGTGGACGTGGGCAGGAGTTACGAGTGGGATCCGCACCTGATACGGACGTCACGTGACGGCGGACATCTTGTTTATTTGGCAGCGGCTCTCGTCCCCGGGAGAGATCCGAGACGAATGGCCGGACGTTTCATGGAAACACTTTCAGTGTTCTTGTGCGCGGGTAACCATACGGATGGCCAAGGTGATTTATCGCGGTTCGCCCCATTATGTAATAATATAGAAATTCGGAGAAATCGGTCGCACCGCCATACAAGCGGATATCACGCGACAGCTGTCACGCAGACTGCATGCGCAGGGCATGTCATGGTGGGGGTGGGGCATGGTGGCATGGGGTTAAAAATAGGAGGGGAGGGGGGAGGACGACAACAACCACCTGCTTGTAAAAACAAACACTGGGGAAAACATTGTGGCGAGACAGGCAGGTGTGGCAATCATCATTTCCCCCCCCCCCCAAAAACTTCCACTGTTCAAGTAGTACATGGTTGCCAACAGATATTGCCGTTGTCAACTTACAGGAACTGTCTCTGTTCATCAGTTAGGCTTGAATGCTCATGTACATTACTAAGAGACACAACGACCAAGGTAAACTTCCATAAACCATTACTGATTGCATCACCTGATATTATCCCGACTTACTTTTTTCTAATTGTTTGGAGACTGGATTCGCTTTTTCTTCCACACACTTCATTTTCAATTGCTGCTAATAGTATCATCGATACAAACTGCAACAACCCAACTGATTTATGGAACGCCACCAGACACCAGAGGACATCAATAACAGTCATGCATACATGTAGGCAATTACTTAGTCTGATTAGAACATGAAATTTTTGCTACATCACATCTGAAAAATTATTAGATATCACAATTTACAATTTTTATTTTCTTCAACGCTAGGTGCAATGAAAGAAACCCAGACAAAATGCCATAAATCGTCTAAGAATTTGGACAGCTTTCTTTCTTTTTTGGCTCAAAGCGCAATTTCTTTTTATGACCTAATTTATTCATATAAATTCGCAAGAAAATGTCCCAGATAAAGGGAACATTGTTGGCACTATTTATGAGCGTTGTCACGCCGACAGTCAGAACAGTTAATTCACTCCCACCTTCAAACGTGCGCTCTTAAATATTTTTCAGAAAGCGGCCAGAAAAATTCCGCGCACAAAATTACTGATTCCGGTCGGCTACGAGTGTGTGTATCCGTTTTGAGAAACAACTCGCAAACCTAAATACACGGACCAAATACGGAAGAGCATTAGGTGCCGTCTTGGCGCAGAATCAGGGCGACCAGTGGCGTACAGTTATGGCTGAAGACATGCAGTGCATATTCCATTTTTTTAAAAATTCTGATACTAGCTACCCCAATTGACTTTTCCCCAAACAAAAGAAATGTGGTTAAGCAAAATACTTGCAAAAAATTTTGGGCAACATTTTGGGCAAATCAAAGCTGATGGAATGTCCTCGTTTAACAGGCTCTGGATTTGAGACACAGGCAATTAATTCTACTGTCTACACACTCTGGGGAAGTAAGTTAAAAAGTAAGAGTCCGATTTACATTGCGGTTCAATAACAATTCTAGTGTGGTCCCTTCTTCTGCACCTTGATTGGAGCTGGACAAATAATTTCCTTGATATCAACATTACAATCTCCCTTCAGGATGCGAACCAACAACCCAACAACGATCTCTTCTCCGATCTTCAAACGACTCCCATCTCAATATTGATTCCAGCATTTCTTGTGACACTGTCCGTTCGACCAAATAGACGGGTAACAAACCTGGCAGCTCTACGCTGAACCATTTTAATTTCTCCTATAAGCCCCACATAGTGAGGATCACAAATTGGAACTACAGTATTCAAGCAGGAGCCTGACCAAGGAAAAGTAGGCCACTGACTAACTTTACTTGGGCATCCCTTTTAACACATTCTGAACAAATTAGCTAAGCCCAGCCAACACAGCAGAATTATTTGAACTTGTACTTCCAGAGGCATGTAGGCCAACCTCAAGCCACTGTCCAGATCGAGACACCAAAAATGCTGCGGACGACCACGCAAAAGGATTGGGTGAAGCTTGGCTGGTAAAAGCAGCGTGAACCCGCGGTCCCGGAGGGAAACAGCCTAACAGTGACCAGCATGTCAGAGCCCACCCAGCGAGCGGGGCGCTGTAGAATTACTCGTGCAAGAGGAACTTCGACGTAGTGGTCGCCGCCCACCCATGCAGCAACAGCAGAGTAGGACCAACCACATAATATAGCTTGACCTCATGCACCAAAATATCCTCCAGAGACCAGATAAGATCTCCCAAGACATGTGCTCGTCAAACTGGACACCTTCCTTGTTTGTTGCATTCAAGACTTTTTTTTATAATTCATTGCTAAGTATTTAGTAGATCATGATATTTCATAAACAATGTGGTGTGAAACTTATGCTCAAACCCTTTCAACTTCAACTAAAATTGAGCGCAAAATTAGGTAGAAAAAACAAAAGTGCTCGTTTAAGGTTCGAATGTTCTCGTGAGGCTGTACACGAATGGAGAAAAGTTGGCTACATTTTGTTTTATGGACGACCGTGCCGTCCCCGTACATCGTTCTACTACGGGCTGTCTCAGCCGGTTTCTCCTTCCTCGGTTTTTGCGGGACGAAGAAGAAAAAAAAATCCTCCCAACACAACACGGCGCCTTTTTGGATTTCGTGTATACACACGTATGTGTACACGTACGTGCGTTTACTATAGATAGTCGGTTAGCGCAATGGTTTTGCTGCCTTGGCCCGTTGTTCCCTCTAACAAAGCACTCAGTTATAGTTATGGTTAGGGGAACCGCTTTTCATTATCGGAATTTCAAAGTCCCTCCAGCGAGGGGGTCCCGTCCAACTCTTCCTGTTTCGGTCTGAAGCTGTGCGAGTGGGTGAAGCATTGAGGCTGGGGAATTGTGAAACGCACCCATCACCACCACCAACAAGAAAACACTTTTGAGATTCCCAATGGACATAAACTTTTTCTTGTCTTGGCGAAATGATCGTGCCATTTGGCCACTCTGGAGATAGTGTGGGTTGGTAAACTTTCGAGTGCTGGTTAGCAACGGTTCATAAACGTTGTGTCGCGCGCCAGAGAATGTCAAACGATTCACAAACTTTTTACCACCATCAGAAATAGGAATTCTCACACCCTCATCCTCCCCTCTAGATAAGTTTCTCGTCTCAATCGTAAATGGTTTGCAATTTTATGACCGACGCAAACTACTCTGCGATCTTGTGCTACGAAAGTACGAAAGACAGAAGTTTGACCGTCAATTCCCCCAATCTGCGCGCTCTTTCATTTATTCAAAATCCACCCAACAGCCTCTAAGACGTGGCGCAACCGAAATGTATCATCATCTAATCAACCAAGTGGCGAGTCTCAGAAACCACCACCACGACGCACCAACAGGAGAACCAGGTTGAACTCATACGCGAGTACACGAGCATCACCACCACTACCGCGTAACTCAATGTTGGATCCAGAAACAAAAGCAAACAGCGCCAGAAACGAACGCCACGCAGTTTGGAGGAGCCGCCGTCCACACACGGCCGCGGTGCCAAATAAATTCTCCAGGTGAACGACCTTTGGCCAGCAGCCGCAGCCACCACTTGATCGCACCACGCATCATCATATGATTTGCGCGAGTCTTGCAGCTCTCAAGTCTCAAGCGCTCCACCAATACCAGCGACCTCGGGCGAGAAACTGAAACTGAAACAAAATCTGAATCCGTGAAACGTCCATTCCCGATTTATGACGTCAGAGTAATTAAAACTGAAGGGGAAACGTCACGTAACACTAGATTCCGAACCGCGATCGCAATACCAAGTTTTGCAGACTGCGAAGTCGACAACTGAGCATTCTGAATGGAAATTCGCCCATCTTAAATTAGTTCGAGTATTATAGTGAAACGAGAGTATTTTCGACGTGTTTAAACGACAGACCGGCAGACGGCGCTAGTGGTATATAACCTTGATTAATCTCAACTGTGCTTAACAAGAAAACAAATAAAATACCCCTGTGAGCTTTGTGAACATGCACGAAGGTATATACTGTAGAGTCGCGCAAATTCATAATTACATGAATCCTCTCGAGACACTATGCGGTCTTTAAATCAAGCTCTCCTGGAAAAAACAAGTTGGTTTAATGTAATTCTAGTCGATCCACGATCGGAAAACTTTCAGAGGAATTATCAAGTGATGCTAGTTCCGAACACAATTTAGTTTTACTCATTTAAAGGCACAAGTTACCAGATTTCGCGATATCTTCCATCAACATCCTGGAAATGCGGTCCTTTTGGGTTTCGGGGACTCAGGAGGATCAATTTTTGATGACGTGGGTGCTGCGCTGTCTCCAGACCATGTATTATATATCGGAGTCTTTTATATAAACAAGATGTGAGGCGAGCTCGGGGTAAAAACGCGCTCGCCCGTGTACGCAAAAACTCCACAAATGAAACGAAACATGCAAATATAATGCACTGGAGCCAGAAATGGGAAATGGGATGAGAAATGGAAAAAGGGGAGGTGGAGGAGGCGGAAGAGGGTGGAGGGGAGTGTATACTTTTTCATCTACGTAACACACAAGTTCATATTTTATTATTTCTTATTCTTTCCAGCAGTTTTCCTTCTGGAGAGAGAGGGTAGTGGCGGTGTTGGGAGGGGGAGAGGCGAAACGGGGACAAAAACAGCCAATATTATTGCTATACGAGCTTTTATTTCGTTTTCATATAATGCATATGTAGTGTGCAGTGAGTGAATAAGCAGACACAGACACACAACCCACGTATTCATACATTATTGTATAGGAAACTTGTTGGGTGCAACAATAATCCAGTCAACATTAGAGGACAGACGGGGCTGATGCTCAACTTTGGTTTTGATGACGCGTGCAGAATCAGAACTGTAAAAATCAACATTAAAATGGAAACAACTCTTTGCTAGACTCAAAAGGGAAGATGTAGAAAAATTAAAAGTTATCTGTAACCGCGCGTAAAGTGACTTGCAGCTCAACCCGCGACACCTCAACGAATAGAATGTTCTCACACCTTTCTACTAAATTGTTTCCACTCCCTCTCCAGCCACCAAACCAACCCCCGGTGTCATCAACCATGAAACACGAGGATTCGGTATAGGGCTGGTCCGCAATACGAATTATACGCGCGACCACGGCAGTCGCGAGCAATCGCCATAAAACCGTATAGAGATGATTCCCCCCTCTATACTACACACATAACCGTACACGTCTCATGAAACATATCTCTGCCGCAGATGGATTTCCATTTAAGATGACAAATGATCGCAGAACAGTCGAATAGACCACCATGTCCACCACCACCACCACCACGCATGACTCGAAAACATGCATTTTGCAGACGCATCAACTCCTTAAGTCATTTTGTCTGTTTGCACCGCAGAACCCGCTCCAAAGACACTTTTAATCTGTTCCAATTACTACCGCAGATGGCGCTTTTTTAGTCACATTATTAGCCCCATATCCAATATGACTCGTCGTGGCTCAGTTGGTTTAGCGACTGACTGTGGTTTCGGCGGTCCTGGGTTCGATTCCCAGCGCGGGCTCT
>JAQGBY010000358.1:0-47982 GCA_034698785.1 Mycogona germanica | reverse complement strand
TGTATTCATGTGATACAGTTCAATAATTAGGTGCGCCAGTGGAATTGCCTTAGTTAGGAGAACCATTTTTACAATACGTTGTCGATTTATCATTTTTCTTGTATTTGTAATTTTTTTGCGTAATTTATTTGCCCGACATGATGTGGTATACGCAACAATGCTTCATTTGCATGTGTACGACACGTCGTGGCGCAGTTGGTTTATGACGGACTGTGGTTCGGCGGTCCCGGGTTCGATTCCCGGCCCGGGCTTTGGCTCGGGGTACTGGTGAAAATGTGTATCTCACATAGGGTCTAAGCTCTGAGAGGGGTACAGAATCTTCCTGTTGTGATCCGTCACTTCAGTAAATTTAAAAAAAATAAAAAATAAAAAAAATAAAATAAAAAAATATGCCTAATTCTAACAAAAATTTAAAATAATAATAATAATAAATTGCAAGTAAATTAAACAACTTTCTGAAATTTCAATTGACATGTTTGGAACAAACAGGAATAAACAGCATAAATCTCAATTATTCTATCAAATTACAGTTACATTTTAAATATCATCGACAGCCATTTAGTGTAAACGTTCACAGTGAGTAAATCATACATATTTTATATGAAGTGGTGAAAGTCAGAGTTGTGTAAGTCGTTTATTTATTTTATTTATTTATTTGAATTGAGAAAAAGAGGAATCGTGTAATCCGATTTCGTTTACCTATCAACTTTCCGCTGTCGTCTGTCGGCGCTATACAAAACACTAGGGCTTACGTGACATTTTACTTCGATAGTTTCAAATGTCAGGTTTGCATTTTTGCACCAACTCGAAAATTGGAAAATTTTACTTACATCTCCCCTTCCACCCCTTCATGTAAAGCACAACCACGCCAAACTTTAACAAAAATAGATTTAAGGACAACATTAAAGGTAATGTGTTATTATTAATGTGTTATCAATGAAAGGAATTAACACAACAGGAAGATTCTGTACCCCTCTCAGTGCTGAGGCACTATGTGATATTGGACCTTGGTAAACTCTAACTTATTCACACAGAATGTGACCAGCGATTATTTAAGAAATAACTTGTGTTGCTAATTTTGTCCTCCAGTGGTATCTCTATTGGTCCAATTAAACTAAATCATCCATCCATTGGCCAGACTGCTTCACGTTATTGTTCAATTTTCATGCAGGCACTCGTCTATGTATTATGTACATGTTTTTCGTTTGTCCTTTTCACGGTTTGTCTATGGATATATATCATTTTGTCATGCTTGAGTTTTAAACCTCCAGCATGGTCATTTGAAGTCTTTCATCGCATGTGCTCGCTAAGCCCAAACAAAACGACATTTCCATGGAGTAAGACATCAGAATGAGCCGAATGTAAATGGTGCCTAACCCTTCTGGACATGAATCCATTTGAATGAGCATCGACTAAATCGATTAAGCATCGATTGAGTGAATGGTAAACGCGGCGTGAATAACTCTAGCGAAAAGGAGCGTAGAGCGGACCAGAGCTAACCGGTGCGCTCTGTTCTCTTGCTCTCTCTCTCTCTCTCTCCCAGAGTGATGCCAAATAGGCCATAGTCCTCTCACACATGTCAAAGCGAGATATAGAAACGATCTCGGAGGCGTCGGAGACTGACGACGACCCCTCTTTCACTCTCTCGCACCTCTCCTCGACTATCATTATCGTTTGACACCCGGATGACACACGTTATACTCCTACCGCCCAGTCGCCATCCGCCCCAGATCACGCGACGGGGCATGCAGCCAAAACAGTTAAGACTTCGCCGCAAACTTCAACGCGGTCATCCCATTAGATAAAACCACAACATCCAAATATCTGCGCGTGTCCCCCCACACTCGACTTGTGCGGTGTGTGTGGTCCGTCAAAACCTCAACCGCGAGTCGGTGCGTTTGTCTGTGAGCCTCAATGTCGACGTGACTTGTGTGGACCTCGATAGGTGAGCCGTGGACAGCCGATTCGGACAGTCTGCGCACGAAAGAGGAAACCCTCCGTGGGCGTCGCGTGTATTTTTAATGAAGCTCGGAAATCGCTGGATTATTATTTTGCATATTAAATGGGGAAACCTGAACTGATTTAATTTGTTGCTTCCGATTGTTGTCTAACAATAGTAATTAGTAAGCAAAAATCCATATCTGAAAATAATTTAATTTTATAACTTCTGATGCTTCTTTTTCTTATTTGGAAATTTGTTTGTGATCATTTTATTATTTTCAAAATTTCTTGATGGCTTGCTTAGAGTCGGCGAGAAACTCTCAAATAAAATATCAATACAAAATCTTATATTTAATTATTTATTTCGGATTTTCTAGAATGTCTAGCATTTAATCCAAATGAGCGTGCATAGTACATCTTTTCATGAAGCTATTAACGTAGCTTTTGGAAAGCGAAATCCTAAGCTGACAGCTCTTTAGAGAATTACGATTATCTCGCCGCTAGACCTTCGCTGAAAACTTGACAGCCGTTCCTCAATCACTAACACTCCAAACTTGCTAATAACATGTCGACTTGCAAACGCAACACTCGTCAACACCTGTATTCCCGAAGCAAATTCCAAATTTGAATAAGCGATACGTTCCACTCTGAAAGAGGATATATATATATCTCCAGCACGGGGTCCCTGCATTCGATATCGATTCACTTGTCGGATTTGTCACAAAACGCCCTCTAAAAAAAAGAAAAGAAAACTCGCGCGCGACAAGTCTTATCCAACGTCACCAATACCGACGCGTGTTTAGACGTGCCGAGTGAAATTTACAACAACAGGTGCTGACGTAACACGCGTTCTCCATCATCGTAACACGTGTAATAGGCGTGGGGGCCTGGCTAGTCGGAGGCAGCCGCGGAAGAAGAATCGTCGAAAGAGTTGCTGGCGGCAGTCGATGACAGTCGGTCTCTTTAACATCACGTCATCGCGCGAACTCTCCCCCTCTCCACCCTCCCTCCAGACCTGCCAAAAAAACCTACATACGGTGACGTGTGACCGCAGCAAAGAAGCAGAAGAAAAAAACTTCGCCAACAGGGAATTAACTTTTTTTTTACGCCTGTCCGACAACGTTGCATTGTGCCCCGAGCAGTAGTTACTAAGTTGTAGAGACAAGAGCGGCATTAGTGGGGAAAAACAGTTACGATCTTCCCGTGTGTCCCGTCGCTCCTCTTTTATTTTTGTTTTGATGCTACGGCTGCAAGATAAGAAGATCTGCGGTGAACCAATAGCAGAACTCATCTCTCACTCTCCGTGGCTTAGTCGTGAGGAGCTCTACGGGTCCGTTTTATGAGCAGGCGGAGAAGTTTTAGGTGTTAGTGCAAACCATGTCTCGTCTCGGTGATGGAGTCCACCACTCTCCGCTTTTAGCAACTGCATCAAATGTGCCTGATCAAAAGCCGGCGTAGGAATTCTGCACTTCATAAAATAGATACAGCATACGTGGGTATGTCAATGGCTCACTCGAATTGTTCACACTATATACTCGCCTAACAATTGACGGATAATTAGGCCCTCATTACGTCCCCATTAATCATCGAAAAAGTTTTCTAGTCTATTCGTTCCCGGTATCCGAGGACAATATGGTGAATGTCATGTGCGATGGAGCCAACCGGACAATTTCCACTGACGTTGACTATATGACGTGTTGACCGGACTCACCGCACGCATAATTACAGCGGATACAGTTCGGCGGTTAGTCGCCAGTGGAGATTTTGCGCGGATTTACGTAACGGATTTGAGAGTGGTGACCATGTCGAACGGGAGCGGATGCGTCATCACCGATTATGCCGGATTCAATTTCAGCGGATACCCGTACCCTGGGAATATGGATCCGTTCACTACTTCGCTCACCTGGAAGGACGGGTTAAAAATCATGTTTTACATGGTCATTCTGATTGTTGCCGTCATCGGGAATATTCTCGTTATCCTCGTCGTCTACTATAACCAGGTTGGTTTGAAATAAAGGATGATTTTTTTCATTAATCGCATGGCATTTCTTGATAAATAATCAATCTTTCTACCTGAAATTAATTCTATATTTCGCTTGTGAGTTCGTTGTGTGTGTAGTTCTGTGCACATGCATTACGTCTGAGAACAAGTTGTTTCTTGGTGATCAAATAAAGCGCAAGTGAAAATCTATCCAAGTTTCCATACTGGAAACTACTCTGTATAAACCAATTAGTTACAGTAGATGGTTAACTCTCATGACTCTGACGAGCTTAGTATTTCAAATATTTAGTAGTGGCACTCCTGACAACCTATGACTAGAGTTTTATCACTGTTCGTACCTAGCTTTATAAGTGTGCTTTAAGTGTGTCCTGATCAAATTAATTACCCCTATAAACTATAAACCTTTTTGTGAATTGGAATGCCTTTTTAATTATTTATACATAGCCTTTATGCATAGCTTTTCTAATTTTATAGCGTAAACATCAAGGTTGGAAATGAATCACTTACAATCCCAATTTTTCGAGCTACCTTACGATTTATAATTTGGCAATTTCGTCGTTATCGTAATTTGATTGTGGTACGCCGATGCCACCAAGCGTGAAAAACGAGAAAACAGTTTGATGTGTCACAAAAATGATGAGCCGTTTTGATATCTTCGAGCAAGTTGGTTCAACTTCATTCGTCAGAGTGTCTCAGGAAGATCAACAGTTGAATTTATTAGCACTGTGCATGCGCAGCGTATGCATGTGATGCACAAGTGTATCGAAACCACCACTGATTGAAAATATTTTTCTATTCATACAGAATATGAGAAACGGGATCAATTTCTATCTGGTCAATCTGGCGGTCGCCGATTTCCTTGTGGCAACCTGTTGCTGTTGGGTTCATCTGGTCAACCAGTTGACCCATCCACAGTACGTGCTTGGAGCATTCATGTGTAAATTCAACGCTTTTGCTCAGAGTAAGTACACCATTATTACGTTTAATCTAACTAACTGGATGACCGCGTGGTGGCAGCCCATACACTGCAAAAAGTCCAATCTTATTATCAAGATATCAGTGTTCTTAAATACTGAAAAATTATCTTTTGAGAAAACTTTTTATCTCGTCAGGCAATTTTCTTCTCATTTTATGAGGAAATGTTGCTCACTTTCATCTTGTATGCTTCTCAAATTAAAAATGAGACAACTGCAAAAGAAGATATTGTCTTAAAAGATCGAACATAGGGTTATGCATTTGAAAAATGACAACGTTTGGTGAATTTAAGACAGTTTATATCAAATGCCAATACATGGCACTCAGTTTCTGTTGTGCATGGCAACACTGACCAACCTGGGATAGTGAGGCCATGCATGTGGGACTTGGACAGTTTTCTAAAGATGGTGGTCGTTGTTGTGTTTAATTGGTTTGTTGTTATTTGTAATACAGTCTGTAATTTGAGTTAAAAGAGTAGTCCAGCCAATTGGTGAATATTTCAACAATCCAACTGTTCATGCATCTCTGTATTCGGGTGAATATGAGATGAATGAAATAAATCCTGCGACCAGGCAATCACAGTCAGGTGGCCACATTATCAGTTCGTTGTTTGCTCATGCAAACGGACAAGTGCCGACGCCAGGATTTTCCATAATAATTCCAGGATTATACGCGACATTTCTCGAACTGTATTTAGACTCGTGAGAAGATTTTAAAATATAGTACAGCTATAGAGAATATAAATGAAAGACTCCATCATGACTCCGCTTCAACAGCGTTGCTCCGCCATACTGAGGGAAAATGCCATCAAGTGTGACTTTGTGCGAGTGCTAATGTGCTTTGTGTCAACGAATCGGTTACTTGAATAGCCTTTACCCGAAGACGTGCCGCTGATCATGTGGTCCATCGATTATTTTTTGTGTTTTTGTAAGCGTAGGTTCAAATAAATGGATAAAATTAGGTGTGTTAATTTCAATGGAATACCATTACAATAGGAATCCAATTTTAGATGACAGCAGAACTGCAAGCACTTCAAAGGTCTTTCATCTGTTCGGGTAGCGTTGCCTAAATTGAGATCTTGATTTTGAGACAATTGTCTCAATAATATGAGAGAATTTTTAATTTGAGACAATATTTTGTTTCTCAAAATATGATAATTTAATTTAATACAATTTATTTATCTTAGTTTTTCGAGACAATATTTTGTTTCTCAAAATATGATAATTTAATTTAATACAATTTATTTATCTTAGTTTTTGCACACCTCGGCCAAAGACTCGGTCAAATACTAACTAAAATAACTGAAAATTTGCGAAACTCATCAAAAGACAAACGATTGAGCACACCTTATAACTTTCTTAACTACTCATTAAATTTAAATATATAATTTTTTTAATGCCACCATGTTTTTTTTTATTTTTTAAAGATTATTTAAATTTATTGGTTGACCGGTCGATGTCATTTGAATTTGGATCAGTCGATGGAATTTGCCAACATTTATTTTAAAGTGCATGTGTGCAGAAACTGCAAGTAAATATTTCGTTTACCGCACACTCTAGTCAGTATGAAAGAAGGCATCTGTCCGAAAAGGGGATGTGATGGCATTGAGTAAATACGATTTTATCGGTGCGAATGACAGGAATCGAAAAATAATTACCACAGCCGACATTGATGAAAATGCTATAAAGAAAAAGAGGAAAATAGGTTTACTCTGCTCATTGATAATGATTGTGATAAGTGACAGCCTACAAGAAAAGAAAACTCTATCAATGATTACGGATGGAAACATTTGCCGGAGTAAAGCTGACCTGCCAATATGACAGGTCAGCTTTACTCCGGCAAATAGCTCCGGTAGAAACATACTGACATAATGTACAACTGCGTTTTGACCTCCTATTTTAAAGTCAAGACTTCTGATTGGTGACGTCAGGCGATTTGCCCATACAATGAAGAAGGAATGAGGAACATAACTACAAGTTATTGGAAGTTATTACATTTGGACCATCCATGATGGTGGTCTACAATTTTATATTACATGATTGGAATATTTGCAAAGTTTTTTTTAATGTGAGGGTTCAATCAAGATATTTAATATTTTTTAAAAAACGCTGAACAATACGTTAAATAGCCAACACGCAAGAAATTACTTCAGCCAGTGAGGGTGGGTCTTTGGAAGATATTTGTCTCTGTTTACTACAAAAAATAACTGCAGTGGATAGCCATGAAAGGTTTTTATCTGACCCATGAAATCTTCATTGCGGTTTTGCTGTAGAGTTTTCTGAAGCCCGCTGTCTCTCTTTCCTTGCTAGCTATATAAGTTTTCTGTTTATGAAAGTTCCATAAACAGAATGAAAATACTGTACAAATCTCTATTCGAGGTATACTGATATCCAATGTGTTATAGCAAATTCTGTACGGATACATGGATACAAATATTCTTTGGCTATGGTGGCGACTTGATTTGATCGCCACCTATGCCAGACATGAAAATGGAAAATTAAAAGCTTTCTACTATAAATAATTTTTATATTAATAAATAGTTGTTGTCAAATGGGACATTTTATGAATACGAGCATGAATGAGGGCAAGTGACCGTAATCCATTTGAAATTTCATTTTTCGTGGTATACGCCCGTTGGCGGAACCTTCGAGGTCGTTTTCCATATACAGTACTTGTATTGTATATTATGTTGGCAGAAGACTGAGAAGTGGTATTCAAATATCTATTCCGAAAATAAATTAATCAAAATAGGCGCCAGCCATATTTCTAAAAGCCATTTCCGTTTCCCTTTCATGTTCCTCTGAGTTGGACATAATACGATTTCACTACCAAAAATCAAACATTCGCGCTTGCATTTACGTGTACGTTTATAATGGTTATATTTTCAAAGGCAGTCAACGCCAGAGTTATATCACGAAACATATCGATTCGTAGGTAGGGCTTCGCCGAAAGGAACCAAATCGACAGTCAGTCGCGTGTTAAGAAGGGCGCTCCGAAAGCTCCGATAGGAAAATACAGAGTACATTTACACAATTGTGAATTGATTTTTCTTTCGAAAAATGTGCATGTGGTCGACGTGCTTCATACGTGCGATCCGAATTATTAAGTCACATAATTCGATCCAGAAAAACCAGCAAGCCGACATTATCGTAACGATTCAGTAAACGCAATCACCTATGATGTAGTATCCCTAATTTGCATTCAACACGACTGGCTTGGAAAAATGAAAAATATAAATAATGGAAGGAAGATTGTTGAGATTGAGATGATCGCCTTTGTTGTTTTTTTTTATTTTTTATTCACTGAAGTTAAAAAAAATTAATGTACCAGGTATGTCACAGCATTTGTTGGCGTCAGATTAATTTTTTTTTTAGTTGTGATTTGTTCATCGGAATTGTATTACTATTTTTAAGATATAGCGGACTATTTATTTGCCTTCATGTTTTCTTCGGATTTTTCAGATTCTAAAATTTTGAAATTCGCCTTCCCGTTGATCCACAGTTGCATAGTTGATTGACTAAAGCATCTTCAAGGAACTTTGGCAAAAAAAAATTGTTAGACCCAAATGCGTTGGTGGTGTGCTACATTCATACTTTGAGAATATATATCTCATATATCGTATATATTCGTGCCCCTCACAAAGTGCCTAAGCACTGAGAGGGGTACAGAATCTTCCTGTTGTGACCCGTCACTTCAGTGAATAAAAAATAAAAAATAAAAAAATATCGTAATCTAGTTTTAAACTTAAATTTTTTTAATAAAACTCACTTGATCATATTTACGATACTTGTTAATCATCATAAAGCTAATGCGTATGAATTTCGCAAGGACTCATCAATACACGGAGAAAACAATTAATTAGGCCAAAATGACCAAGAACAATAGAAGAACAAATCTGAAGGAGACGTCATTTGGCTGACGTGCGTGCAGCCAATGCTCAGGGCGGGGGACATAAATACTCCATATCTCCGTATGGGACTTCCAATTATGAGAACTCCCAACGGCCCATTTCCGAATTAGATAATTCACTCTCTTATCTAGCCCATACAATAATCTAAACGCGAGTAGTAAAGTGCACTTATCCGAGGACAAACGGGTTTGCTCCTATTTTTCTATCACGAAAGATCCCTATTTGAACTTTCGTCTTAAAGCTACAATAAGATCGATATGCAGCTTTCATTGTTGACGAAATGAGGGAACGGAAGACATGAGGTTGAAATGTGTCTTGATAATCTGATGAAAACAAAATTGTAAAATGTCCAATACATATGATACGATAAGGCAAAACAAAAAATCTTTAGCTCATAATTTTTCGGTGAAATAGAAAAAATTACTGTCAGCAATTGAGAAGTGATTATAATAAAGTGAAATTAAAGTTCTAGTGTAATAAAAAATATATACGTGTACTGTAATTCAATGTGTGTGAATATATTAAATTACAGACAACTACCGTTTTATTCTGCGAAATTCATATCAAAACCATATTCTACCCAAGTTCAAATAATGCTATCTTTGGAATTCAGACAATGTACGCATCGAGCCACAACATGACTGTATGGTGGCCAGATTTTTCGCTTAAATTAACAATAGCATAACATTTCATCGCTAAGAATTCCCCACCGCGAATCGAATGCCCTTGACAAAGCGCATGCACCCCAAACATTTAGGCTTAGATAAACGAGCGCATAGGGAAAACGCTTTTGTTAAAAAATGGCACTCTGCATAACATGTTTTATAGGATTCCTTCAGTGTTGGCACGGACACAAATTGCTCGCTAACAGCCGCATCCACCAAATAAATATAAAAAAATGTTGGGCGAATCGTTTTTTTATTTAAATGTAGCGCGAAAAGAACGCTGGGCGACGCATAACTTACGAAGTAATGAACTTCAAATGTATGCAGCCCCGAAGTTAACATGGATTCCACCGTCTGAGTATCTCCGGGGAATTTCATCCGACGCTATTTCTGCTTAGGGTTTACGCATGTCGTTTATTTTATCGTCCGGGTGACAACTCAAAGTTTAGTGTTCATCATCGATTACGATTCATGTAATTATTTTTATTTTAGTTCACAATGCAATACGAGTAAAATATACTTTGTTGTTACAACCGCGATTATCTTTTTGACGTAGAACTACGTCTTTCTCGACACAATATATGATAGACAGAGTAGATACGTTTACTCTATTGTTACGTTATTGGCCGGTTAAAGGGTTAATTGGATTTTAAGAACCCTTTCATTAAAAGATCGGTTATTCAACACCAACTGCTTCAGTTGAGAGACAAGGTGGACTTTGTTAGCCGAAATGCGTGGCCGGGTTAAATTATTAAGATACAAAAAAAAAGTGCATTTATTACTCCGTCCTTGTTTGAAATTGCCTCGGCCCGGCTACGACTATTTTGAAAATTCAGGGAAATACGTCAGAAAATTGCACATGTGCGGAGGTCAGGTTAAAAATACCGAGCTAGTTACATGATCGTCACTGGCGTCTACCCGAACCACGAATATACAGTATGTATTCTCAACTCTAGCGCGGAAAGAGAGTGTCCACATTCTGCTCGTTTAATCTAGGGCGTACATTCTGGACTTACGTTGGCTAATTGGATGATTGTGACGTCACAAGAGAAGAAGGGGAGATTTAATCCGTACCAAAATGATTTTGGCAGGTGAAGATGAAATCTTCAAAACGTCAATACATCGTCGAATTTGTGTATCGCACTGTTGAGCCAAAATAATTTTGGTGGAAATGAGTTTTGATACTCATCACCGGTTTCTCCGTATTTGACTAATATTGATTGACTAAAGTCACGATTCAGTTTACCTAGAAATGAACGGCGAAATTTAAAATTCATCAATGGTTTATCGAATTTTTAGCGGTCATTTTAGAATTCATGTCTAGTTAACGTCATATTGAACTACTATTATAACCCGCGTAAGTCCAAAATGGGCACCCAGTAGGGCAACGCGAGTATAGACATCGTTATCGGTGCCTTGTATTGGCGTTGAGCAACGGGGCAGAGAAGTCTTTATGATGTGGCAAAGGTGGCTGCGTTTTGCTAAAGATAAACAAGTTACCGGGTAACATATACGCTGCTAGCTGAATGGCAAAGCGTGAGTAATTTCCTCTTGCCCGATATAAACTATTTTGATGTAAGGTGACGCATACGGACCGGAATTTCAGTCCCTTCGTCATGCATCGACAGCCAAATTCTTATCACTTCAAATATCATAGGGGTTAGAGAAAATAATCAATAATACTCTGTATTCGTGATTTTAGCCAACATAATCGTCAAAGTAACGAAAATTAGATCGATTAGGCTAATTGGTGAATGGTAGTTTAAGGAAATGGATAAAAAAAAGTATATGTATATTTTAATAAATATAATTTTGAGGATTATTTGAGGGATGACGTTTATGACTTTAGAATCTAGCAAACCCGCTTCTAGTTCTGTTAAATCAAATGCGTTCAAAGATTGTTTTCATAGATCGCCCCAAATCGTTATAACGATATGAACGAAATACGGAGTATATGAACGAATTCATTGTCACAATTGAATATACAAGGTGCACAGAGAAAACAGCCAAAATATATGTTATCAAATCTCTGCGAAATGTTGACAAAAATTGGCACAGGATTGGCCCAATCCCCGAGGATAGGGGACGCTGCATTACGACGTCTACTAAATGTGGGTGTTCCAAAATTGCGCTTTGAAAAGACAGCCGGACTGTGATTACGCTAATATGGGAAACAAAACACCACAGTGCCTGGCGATTTTAAGTGACTTTCCGGAGAAAGTATGCTCATTGAGTGGCTTTGACAATCATCTTTGTAAAATTGACGAAATTGGTTCGGTAGAGCGTCGTGCTGGAAGCGACAGACCAAGAATGTCCCCCCTGAAATTCTATCATCAGATAATTTGCAAAGCCAGCGTCAAATTACACCAATCACTGGTATTTCGATGGCATTAAAATTGAGTTGAATAAAAGACTGCTTGCAATAGAACTAATTTACGTGCGAGATGTAAATGAACAGAAACGCCGAATTTTGGATGTTTGAAATAATGTCGGCCAAATCTTTAGTGACGAGTTAATCGTTCGGAAGAGCTTCCAATGTTTCTAACCGACGGTGCACCGATCATAGCAAGGTGCTCCGTTATTCTTACAAAGAGTGTTCAAGTCATTCTTAACCATATTTTATCCGGAAACTCTTTTAAAAATCTGCTGGTACTATGATGTTTTGTGTCTTGTAAAACCGAGATATCACATCAATGCGCCATTTTGGAACGCCCAAATTTATTAGACGTCGTTATGCAGTTACCCCTATCCTCAGGAAATTTGAAAACAAGATGCTGATGAAAATCAGTGCCAACTTTCACGAGAATAGAATCCGCCATCAATTTACAAAGATTTGATAAAATATCTATTGTTTTTGTTTTTTTGTGTACAATGAATTTCCGTTCAAGTCGGTCACCTCTCAACATAGGCGATCACCAAGTGGACCAAAAAAAGAAAACTAGTTACCCCGCAAATATTGCGTGTACGAGCTTTAGCTTTTATCGTTAAGCCATATTAGCAACATTGTGGCTTCTAACGGATTGACACGTTGACACACGTAGATTATTCCGTTTCTGTGGAGTAATTGTGGTCCGACATCGGAAACCTTTTACCTTTTATCTGCGATTCGTTGTGCCAGTCGGTTCGAAAATAAACGAACAATAAAGAAGCTGGACTAGAGGCCATTGGACACTATAAGCCCCTACTGTGTCGTTCATGCGGACTGGTTCACCAAATCGAGTCCTGATTTTAGTTTCGCCGTATTACAGTTTGGCGATAATTTCCCATGCGATTTGCTTTGTCCGTGCAATAGAGCAACAATAATAGGTCACGTGACTTCCTGTTACTTTCCGTACATTTCGACAACATCAAAGCCGATCAAACAATACGTTGTACTACTGTACCAAGATATTGGATGCGGTTATTATCTATTTCGACTCACCATCACGAAGTAAACATGATTTGCTATATAGTTCGTACAAAATTTCATAAGCTCTTAAGTGCATGGAAGAGCACCTAACCTCCTCCAATCAGCCTTTAAGTTTGAAAATAATCTGTCGTTTAGTCTTCTTGAGCATGCAATCAAAGCCATATTACTCTGTATTGATCAAATAAAAAATTCGTCTATGGTAATTGTGCCTTTCGAAACTGTCTTTTGAAGCAGATTGCTCAAAATACACCATATCTATGCTCGTTGTGGATTTCAAGGGGCAGCAACGAATTTCGATCAATCGCAGCGACGTATAGCAGCTCACCAATAGAATTTTGTACAATCGCTGCACACGTACGGATTGCCAAAACATTGTTCAATAGGGGCATAAATATACTGAGCTGATTTCAGTGATTTTATGGGGTGAAAATGTGTTTTTTTTTTTTTTAAAGTCGCCTGAGATAGGGTGCAAATTTATCAGTAGAAAAAATTGTGAACCATAAATAATTTTCTTATACTACTTGCCTCTTGATTTGTATTAAACCTTTAACTATTTGGACGTAGGCGGTAAAGCTCATGCCACGTAAATGACCTAAAGACACGAAGAAGAAAATCGTTGACCTATCAGAAAGAGTGTTTCCCACAAGGTGCATTGAACTCCGATAATTTCGTTTCATTCTGTGTGTATCGATAGTTTCGCATGCGCCTCTCCGTAGGGTCCAGATTTATAGACATTAGCGTATGGTGGTTTTTTTAGCGGCGGCTCCTCAATGGCGCTCGTTCGTGTCACAATAGAATAAATCACACGGCGTACGGCAGACGACACATCTCTCGACACCGTCTCGCCGTGAATCTATTCGTTAGGAGTGCAATCCGTGGCTGCACCGCTGGGGGATCAGACATCGTTTTGCACTTCCAAGATAGTCCCAGAATGGGTCACACGCTCCCTGGCATTCCCAGAAGTCCCGTTCCCGACATTCCCTCTATTTCACTAGATTACGTACGTCTGACATCTTATCCGATATGGGAAACGCTATCTCGGGTTCGGATAGATACAAGAGAGTATATGCGCAAACTTATTTAATATTCTTGTGCATACTCATAATAATAATGATCAAGAGTTGATTTAAGTAATTTATGAAGTCAAAGATTATTTTCATTTTTGTTTAGTTCTAATTTTAACGGACTTTCGTAGTACAAGTATTTATAGATTACATTTATTTCTACGAGAATATGAACTTAATATCACTTTAAACCTATTAACTACTTTTTTTCGTCAGTATTTTACCGGTACTAAATATTAGAATAATTATTGGAGTTGTGAAATCACATTACGAAAAATGAAACTAGAAGTTCGTCATACGAAGGTGAAGTTCTAACAACTACAGCGCATATCGATTGCTCTTTGTACAACGGTCATTATTATCGATATCTCTCTCGGGAATCGATCCAGGAATTGTCGAATAAAGTTAGCGCTTCCACCAATCCAGTTAGGACTGCTCACAAAACTCATGAATTTTTTTTTATTGGTCTTTCGCGCTAGATATATAAATCGAACAGTTTTTATTCTTGTGTTACACAATTTCTGTATTCAACAAGTTCGCTACTGTTACGTTTCTCGATCACAGACACAGGGAGATCGGCAACCCTGTCACTTCCATTTGGCACAGGCTTTATAAAGGAACCGCAGTAATTGCTATACGTGGCACGCGTCTTAAATAAATTACGATCATTCAGTGATGAATCGAATCAGATCAATGGTCTTGCAACGCCATCGAGCGTGCGTGAAAGGAAGATTACGGAATAGCTGGATTCAGCGAATAATTTGCTGAACCGTAAACTAAATCGAATCGGCATTAACACAATCGAAACTAAGTCTCATCAATTGATAGGCAGCGTTAACCATTGAAAGCCGTTTTCACTTTGTTGGATAAATAAGATACGGCCCGACGATTTAATTTGACAACTTCCCATTGGAAGACGATAAACAGCAAGCAACTGCCGCCAGATAGCGCTATCAGACATATACGCGTCAAGTCCCTCCACGGAAATTACACGCCACCTATCGGGGGGGAAATAGTTTAAACGTTCTGTCTCAGACTTGCGACGAAGCTAAACAGATGGCTGGCGCGAGACAGTCACTCATAAGCCTTAGATATCCGCGGTTTTTTTTTGGCAAAGTTTATATAAGCGAATATTGGTGACGTATTTGCCCACCTGAAAAAGGTTTCATCGGTTCCTCACTGGAGGCGTCCCAGTCAGCAGCCGATTGGGCGATTCTGGGACACTGGGATGATCAAATCGGGCGATTGTAGGGATGTACTTTTTTTTACACATACCTCATGTTATGAGTAGCTTTTTTTTTGGCTAGCCAGTTCTTTGGTGCATTTACAAAAGACTGCATATTTAACGGTGAGATAGCGATACATCACAGCAGCATAAGAATAACACCCACTTGCAATGACTACGTGCCCGGAAACGTTTTTTGTTGCGCAGCTGAAATGCGTCAAACGGAAAACTGAGAAAGCGACACCAAGTTTGTTTTGGCAGTCACGGACAATTTCCGCATTTGCCTGGCGTCTTACTCTGTCGAAAGACCAAATTTTGCGCCGGAAAAGTGGGACCGTTTTCCCGACCTCCGCATCAAACAAGCATCCGAGAGCGAACGTGCTCAGAGAGATTTATTTCTCAGACGAAGGAGAGAGAGAGATAGAGTTAAAAAAAAAGAACCTCGGTGGCGCATGTTGAGAAAGGGCGGAGCACCATGAACGTGATGTACTCAAGAGTGAAAAGGAGGAACGGTGGGACACCAGCGCATGGCTTCGGAAGTAATATAGGAACGCATCGAATTATATCCAGATGGCGTTGAAATTCACAATGGATTTGGTATAAAGTCAGTGTAGTTTCAATTGTCGCCGCTGATGGCGCTTCACCAGCTACTAGTTTACAAATGGAATTATATGGAACGTTCAAAAGATAGCCCCCAGAAAGTGTCAAACACTGGTGCGGATCACCAATAAACATAAACAACATTTAAAGGAATTCATTTGAGAACAGAAGTTCATCTTTTTCTATTGTTTAAGAAGCACGGTAAAATAAGTAGCGTCCTTCAAGATGATAATTACTCTTGTGTGGCTCTTACGATCCCAGACACGACACAATAATTAAGACAAGAACATTTCAAGATAATACAAAAATACAGCTCTGTTTTTTAAAACATATGATTCCGTTATAAAAATTAGCGCTGCCGCTAGATGTCGTTCTTCGCATTATGAGAAATTTAAAATGGAGCATATAAAACGTCTTCTTACGAATCGCCGGCAGTTTTTAGTCTTGTAAAATAAACTTTGGACCCCGAACAATGCAATTTATATTTGTATTTGCACTGTAGAAAAGCATAAAAATCATGTTTCCGACTGGGGGAGTTTTGGAAAATACAGTTTCAAAAAATAGGCACGTACCGGCCACATCGAATGGACACCGAGAGAGTACCAAGAGCTGAAATTTTTATTCAATAAAAAATGAGTTACGTTCGCACGCATAGGCACACACACAATACTTGAATAGAATATAAAATCTTTTATCGTTTCAATACATTTCATTTTATCATATTTCCTTGGACAGGAAAACGTGTTTAAAAGCAGTGTTACAGTAGGGGTTAACTTACAACGAATTCGAAACAAAATTTGCTCTATGGTCTCTGTGCACGTACAAGTACCCTGATTCTTTGCATTAATAGAGGAACGATGATCTTTAAACTCGATGCTGCTATTAGACAAGTATTCCAAAGATTCCAGCGTTCTTTGCGGTTAATTAGAATTAACCGCAAAGAACACTATTGATAGCAGCGCCCATAACGAAATATGTCCTGATTTTCAAATTGTTGTAAAAGAGACGAGACAAACTTGTTCTTGTGTCCATGCCAAATTCAATGTCAACGTCAAGACAAGACAAGATTTTCGTCGTCTGCATGCAGTAAATAATATTGCATGAGTGCAGTGCAAACTTATTGGTTATTTCGATGACGCAAGCATGACATGTACATGTATAGACGACCGTTGCAACCCCCGAGCACAGATAGATATGCTGTATACAAGCGTATACTTACTGTATATTAGGCAATTTGTTACCCCCAATATCGCTTATATTGTTTGTATCAGAAAATGCTGTGCACGCGGACGTCATTTACGGCTGCGCAGTTAAACTAAATACGCGTTCCCAGCCCGAATACAATATATATCCCGGCAGAGCAGAAAACAGCTGATGGAAGCGTTTGTTGAAGCCATGCGTGTCGTTCTGGGAACGACAAAAACGCGAAAGACGCATCATCTGTTGATCAATTTTGCGCGTCAATAGCCACACTCGAGACAAGGTTGGACAACATTTCTGAAATATTGTAATTTCAATATATTGATAATACATGCTCCTGGGGCCACGGAGCGCTCATGGCAAAAGCTACATGATCGATCGTTGGTGCACTATTTTCTCAATTTTATTGTCAGCACTAAATGCACAATTGATACGATAGAGAATAAATACTCAAATTAGTGGCGACTTAAATCTATTCGTCATATGGATAAGCTTATATTTAAGAATATATTAGGAAGAACGTCTGGATTATTTTTAGTAAAAATGGGGGTTGTGCCCGGGACAGGTCAAACGAAAAAAGACGAACAAGAGTTGGCGATAACTCTTCTAATATAATAATTGTAAACTATTATTTAAAATGAAAAAATTAAACTGGAAAACCGTGGGTACTGACGCTACAACTAAAACGATGACGATTCACATCTAACAAATTTACCACATTCACATCTCCCGTGGAAAATTAATATTTATAATTACCCAAGGTAGACAGTACCGGTTTCACGCACAGCACTGCGATCATCAGCTGTCTTTTGGATGATGAAAAATAAATTTGAAAAATTAGAGCACCTCGGAATTGACCGCACATACTGGTAAGTGCGACCAAGCATTAGCAAAAATAGAAAGCAACGCAAAACAGGCAGAAGTCGCTTGTATTGCTTTTCCAATTATTACCAACAGTGTATGTTATTCCAATTGTTAGAGGCACATACTCTCGGTGATTTCTTAATTGCATGTTCTAGTGGCTCAGACACGAATCACAATCTTATTTTTACTCACACCAGCTGCTTAAAACAAAAATTCCTTTGTAAAAAAAAATTTACAATTACACAACGTAGTTTTTCCTTGTCGACTTTATAAGAAGTAAAAGTAAAATGATTAACATTCTGTTATAATTTGTTGAAAACAGGGTTTACTTGTTCGCTTCACAACATCTGTGATCAGGGAAAAACATACGATTCAGGGACATGCCGGTTCTTACGTGCGTTTCAAAGCATCTGCGAACTATCAGCAGAGCGGAAAAGGTTAACCAGTAAAAAGTGATCAAACATCAACTTTAAAGGAAACTAACCAGTAAGAAGAAAAAAGCAATAGCCCTTCAAATAAATAAATACCTAATAAATGTCAGTCAGCTTCAGTTAAATGGGAAAGAAAAAATCAGTGAAACGTGCTTCGTTCTGCGCCGTGTCTTAGGACGTTATACAGTGTAGACTGTCTGGGAATTACGTAAACATCGGTATTGGCAACCTACAAGTGTATATACATGATGTATATGCACCAATAAACTCAGTAGACGCACGTTGTGTTTCGCTATAGTCGTCAAATATGACAACACTCACAAGCTCCATTCCAAGAGAATAGATAGCCGTGTTACAACTTGAAGATCATGGTACACGTCCACATAACCAGAGGCCAGACACTTGCAGCGATAGCTATAGCGTATCATTAGTCCATAAAGCGCCGCAAAATATGCAAATTGACAATACTGCAGTAAGAAATCATCAGTTTAGAAAATAAATTCATTGATGTAATCAAATTGGATATGAAAATTCTGTAATATAATTAGGCCAGGACCAGGCCAGACCATGACGTGGAGACGGGTCTCCGATGGCTGCCAAAGGCGGCACCACTCTGTGGTTCAAATAGCTACACCTGAAATGAACACTGTGCCTTTTGTCTTTCGAAAACGCCACAGGATTAGCAGACGATGAACGAATGCTGTCCCGTGCACGCCTGGCATTTCCAAATTATTGCTAAAGGTTAGGTTTAGTCATATTGTGCAATAAATTTATATTTTATTGCTCCAATTTGTCTAAAATTTCGACTTTTTAAATATAATCGACGCTAAAGATGCGCTGATGGAGGTAAGAGGATTGTGCAGCTGTGTTTAAAATACAAACACCCAAATATCATAGACCATTGCGAAATTTTTAAGATAATTTTTAACGTTAAGACTTAAAATAAAATATATACCACTAGCGCCTGCGATCTCGAAAGCCCGCTTTCACTAAATTTCAATGACAATTGAGATATCTCAAGAAAACTCAAGAGGTCACCAGTGTGTCTTTATCAAGCGCAGGTTAAGGTGGCTTGTATCTATTGCAATTTTCATTTATGTACATACACCTTACTCTATGTATCTAAAATTGCAATCGATGCGATGTGATGTATGCGTACGTGCAAATTTTGAGTCGGCGCCAAAAATGATATTTTCAATTGACATGATATTCTCAGCATCAATTACAATTACAAATTTCATTACATTTGTACCAACTTCAGAAACAGTAGTACAACCAACTCTAACTTAAATGAAATCTGAAAGTCTAAATCATATAGTAGTTTCAATGTGAAAATAAATCGAAGCAGAATGCTTCAGGTGTTCATTTTCAAATGCGTGTCACACCCCGTGGTAACCTTGAAAAGTTAAACCAGACATTGGGGGGGGGGGGGGAGGTAGTACAATAGTTTAGAGGCTTCTTATATTTGTGCATGTACGCTCATGCATGTACACCAGTCTATTCGAGTACATCTAAAAGGAAACAGAAAAATTGATCTGGTACTGCTGCAATAGCAGGTACAAAAAGGAAAATAGTCTGCTCGCATTCTGAATCCCGCAATCCATTCTGTTTTATGTGACAATAAATATTGACAAAAGGAAAATATAACGTCCATCTGTCAACAAGTGTATATTAGGCTCGCCCTGCGAGCGGGTTGCAGAAATTCTCCTGAGATCCAGGAGTTCAGTCGGTGCGCGTTTCCTGTCAATCCTGTCAATAGGTACCGTTAATAAATTGTTTATAAACAATTCTATTTTATACTTTTGACGCCCCCCCCTCCACCCTCCCTTACTGCACACATGCACTCTGTAATCAAGGCTCGAGAGGCCATCTGGTGACCATTCGAAAGTAGTGCAGCGCCATCAGCGGCGACAGCATGGTACTACGGTTCAAGATTAAAAGACGATAACATAGCATTTTAGGGATCAATTAATCTAAAAACGAAAATATTTATTCGCTAAAATAGAAGTTATGTAAATCATGGAAAAAAATAGTCTAGACTAATGCATCATGAGAATGCTCCAGTTTTGGAGATGGCAGGGATGATAAATCTCGCGTCAATAACGAAAAAATCAAAATAGTAGTTGATTCCGTGCCATTTGCAGTGCAGCTCTCTCATCTCTGGTCTCATGAGAATGTATTCCTGGGTCTGTGCAGCTGTCGGCAGTTATTTATAATTCTTCTGTGTGTCGACGTATCCTGATGCAGGGGCGCATATACTGTACATGTGCATCGACTTTCAAACGAACGTCCCAGTTTCCTCACGAACTTGCGAAGTAAATAGGGGGATGGGGGAGAAGGAGGGGGTCATAATTTCGGATCTCGCGCGTAAAATTGGAGAGAGTGAGAGAGGACTGGAGAAAAAGAGCGAAATTGTTGCGAACCTCATATAAACAGTCGTTCAGACGCTATAAATACCTGTACAATGTTTGGTCATCTTGTGTGATGGTGCACACTATAGGGTTGAATGGTGAATTGAATGGAAAAGCAGTATAAAAGGATCGGTGTAACATTAGCTGTTAACAATGAATTTTGAGAGCATTATTCTATTTGTTAATGTAATTCCGCATAACTAATAAATAGTAAGTTGTGCCCGGGACAGCGCCGGACAAAAAAAGATGAACAGGTTCGGAGGTTCGGCGACAAACTCTTCAGATAAAATAATAGAATAACTACAATGGATAAACAAAGGATAAACTACAATGAAACCCACTGCAACTGGCGAAAAATAAGAACGATGACGATTCCCACCGAGTCCTCCCACATCCTCATCTCTCGGGGAAAATTAATTGATTTGAACCAAGTTTCGGTACCGGTTTCACGCAACACCATTTGCGATCATCAGCTGTCTTTTGGACTAATTTTTTTTAATTTTATTTTTATTCAACTTGAGGCGGACAAAAATATAGCGAAATGAAAAAGGAATGGGTAAAAAACATGATCCGCTCACCACACGCGACGCTTTCACGAGCACCCACGATGCTTCAACAAAGCAATGGCTCGGCAAATTTTATTATACGGAGTCTGTAATTTTTACAATATAAAGGTAGCAAGCACTGCCCGCTTTGTCAGGAGAAACTATAGATATTAATTAAATAAATCAGTTTCAACACTTCTTGGTCACATGAATTGAGACAAGATGTTCAATCACCGGTGAACCCCTTTAACAAACAATTATTAGCAACATCAATTTATCCCTTTGCGAATGGGTTTCTGATTCTCGCGCATTTTTCAATGAACGAACAAAAGAGATATTTTACAACAGCTACAACACGACAACAGCTACAAACGAGCTTTTCAGTGCGCTCTATGAAATATTGTGTTCTATTTTTGTATTGAGGATTTTTGTTTCAGTGTATATAGTGTAGGGGGCACCACCAAGTATGTGTGCGGACCAAATGTTTATGCCCACCCTGTACAGTATGTTCAAAAAATTATTTCATTGCCATCAATGCGAATAATTAGTTCCGTAATTCGCCGAACAACATTATTTGAGATAATTACTACAAATGATCGCGCATGCAGTCGCGGTATGATGTTTTGTGTCGATGACGTCACAATTCACGCTCTCAATCAACTCATGTCAAATGTGTGCGAAATGAACGTGGGCGTACACAATTGAAGGAAAGCGCTCCTTTTTCAGCTGGCGGGCAATTAATCAGAGATTAAACGGCAATAGATTCGCACCGTGGGATTCGTAGGAATTATATAGCAATGGCAAAGCTTCAGATACTTGCATGAGTGATAATATTCACCTACAATCCAATTCATCAATGGGCTTTACGAGATATTGGATGTAGACACATGCGCTTATTAATTAATTTGTTATTGTACTCCATTTCTGTCAAAATGCTTGCTCGGCGGCTCTTTCCCTGGTTCAGAAATTATTTTCTTCGTGTTTGTTCAGTTATGAAATACGATTCCTTTGCCCTAATGGATTGGGGAACGAATCCCTCTAGTTTCGCCATAAATAACATGCGTCAGATGCAAATGAAAAATACATTTTGAATGGCACATAATGGCGATTGCATTGGAAAGTACTTTAATTACTTGTCTAAGTAAATATAAAATCGAAACTCTCGACGCTTTGGAAAAGTTGAGTGATCATAATGTAGGTGTAATTAAAACTTTTCCAACAAAATAAAAAAGTGCATGATTCGTTTAATTTATTCATCCCAACAGCATATCTACGCGCGTGTGGCAAAAATGTATTTAAATTATCTAAAATTTGTAGGCAACTAGCTTCTTTTGAATTTATAGAAATGTAACATATTTTAAGATTCTTCGCAAAATTAGTGCTTGTTTTTCTGTTATTTTTTCTTTTCACTGCTTCCTCTGTTCGACATTGACACAGCATGGAATCAACCAGCAATCTTTTAGCTAAATTCCCCGTACAAATAACTCCCAGGTTTCCACATCATTTCAACGAAATGATCAATTCCGAATGCCAACTTAAGCGTTATTTGCTCATACTCTCGGGGCACTTGCTTTCCACGTAATTCAATTTGGAATGCCCAAGTGCACATAAAGACTTGTGCACGCCTCCCGCGATGACAATGGCGGGGGCGTTCCTGTATTGGATTTTTGGTTGCTAGTGCGGTCTTTACTCAATTTCTCGGTGATTAGCCGAAGACAAACTGAAGTAAGATATTTGAAAATTGTAGCTTTTGTCTGTAACGACCGCTTTCGCAAAATCATTATGTGCACAAGCCTTATGTTAGTCAGAAGTAAAACTAATTTTCCTGACACATCTAAATCGTCTTACGAGTGTTCTTGGGATTTGTTTCGAACTTAAATAGATGGCGGCTTGATTTAATTATTTCTCTCCGGTTTATGCGATTTCATCAACGAATTCAACTAATGATCGAATTAACTTAATTTAGCAATAAAATAAAGCCAAAATCGTACGTGAGAGTTTCTGAAATCCGTTTTACGTGCCATTTTGGAAGTTCACTTCAAGGGGTAACCAAAGAAATGAAAGGCCTAGAAACAGCGACCTAACAGCTTACCGACAGTTACTCAGCGTATGGAAAAATATATCGCGTATTCGTCCCGTTTTTGGTATATTTTTATTTTGCCTTAAATTCGCATCTCGTCACTCGGTTTTAAAACAAGATCCGAAATTGTCGTATATTACATTTTAACATTTTAAACAAACATTTTAAACAAATTAAATATATCGGTTTCTGCGTCTAATTTATCTGTGAAGTTCTCATGTGAAAAGGTACTAATGAATTTTACAGTTTTGGTTGGTACCTCAAAGCACAAGGACGTTGGATGCGACCGACAAGATTGTTGAATTTTTTTATAAATTGGTAACCCGTGGAGACCCTTTCCAGAAGACAACGCCGAAACAATAATCGCTGACAATACCTTTACTTCATCAATTAATAACGCTATTTTGCCATAAGTGCCCGATTTCTAACAGGACACACGTAAACCTACCGTCGAACGAGAGCGACGTGCTAGCAGCGATAAGCTTATTTCCATTTAGGGATTGTATCTTAGGAACGCTACTAAAGACGTTCTTGCTCCCAGCGACAAACGACGTATTCCTCATATAATTAAAGAGGTCTAATTGTCTTTCGCAGTTCATTATGTGTGCCCCTATCCGATTGACAATAGGGGAGGATGTGACTCTCGCGTTGTTATATTTTGCCATCGCAAAATATCTATTTTCAACGTCGAATCCATAATTAAAATGTCAAACTCAACAGAAATGATTTTTACCTTGGATAGATTACAAATTAAAAATATATTTATCGCAATATCCTTTTTAATTAGTCGTAGCAATTTTTTAAAAATACTTTTGTTTGAATAAATTGATGACAACGTAGCCAGTATTTTATTTCAGGTTTCGGTATATCGTTTAATCACAATTATTTAATTCACATCTATTATACTTTGTATACGAATTATTTTGGTACAGTCATTTCAGTAAAGGAAACTAACCCGGTAATTCGCATATGAAGTGAACTCAATTAATGACAAGATGGATCAAGATTGATCATTAAGATCTGCTTAACAAAACTTCTTTCGATAATCGCAGGCAATAATCTTTTCTTTTCCCCCTCGGCACTATCAAAATATTGCAATAAACTTTAAGTAACACTACTAGCACGGTGCATAACAGAATAAATGAGGTGGGATAAGGTTTGTCATCGGCATACAACTCGTATATGTCTCTTATTATAGCAGTACCTTATATGAACTCGTTCGCAATATTTTAAACTTTTAATTCGTGTTGGCGTAGTTTCGTATAAATTAACCCGGCCATGTTTTTCTTCATTAGCAAGCTGTGGCAGTATGTAGAAAATGATTAGCATGGATCAGACACAATACGGAGTATTTTGCCAACCCATCAATCCGAATGACACTACATCAAACGTTTAATACAAATGGACAGTATCAATTTTTTATCGTACAGGCAGTGTTTAAGGATTCCAGTTTCACATAAACTTTAAAATCCACCGGCTTAATTATCAATTATAATTAATTATAATTGTCAAATAATCTAAATACAAAAAACATTTCGTGGATCATCAGAGTGCGATAACCAATTGCTGTCATATGATGGTTTGTCATGTCAAATAATTATTATGTATATGGTGGATCATACATCATAATTTTAGAAAGGTGGCGGTTTAAGAGTAAATGTGTGACGGCATCGAATGTTATTTAGGTTGTGTTTGCCCAAATTACTAAAACGGTAATTTTTGGATGATACAAAAACAACGATAATGTTCAGCATCAATGCTGTTCAGTTCATCAATAATATCAATTTTAGCTTTTAACAAATTAAAGCTTGGTGGCGATTTAAGACTTGGCGATGTGTGTACGCTATATGTTTCATTAACATATGTGGATAAACTGTATAGCCTAACGGCAAAGGATTTATGAGACAGATAGGCGCGATAATGGGATAAGTCGAAATACACACACATATTCCCCAGTTCCTCTTTTTTTCCCCCACATTTTCCAAAACGCTGACAAGCATATGCTCAGTCAGCGTAAAATCGAAGTCGCCAAACGGTAAATAAGATGTGAATGGTGCCAGAGTCTTTTTTTGTGTATGTGTGCGAGGACGAACTGCATATGGGCAGTGTTCCAGGGCGTGAACCAAGGTGGTGATCAAGATCACGGAACACTCGCCTGAAGGTGCACTGCAATATCCGCTTTTGACCGCAAACATGTTTTTATTTGATATGGTTAAAAAATATTGCAGATGTATTAAGAAGTTAATGACAATTTATTGCTCAATTAAAGTGTTTAGAAGTGGTACGACTTGTGAACTTAAAGGTGAATATATATTGCCGTTTTGGTTTAAGAGTAAACGTCAAAATGTGCAAACCTCATTTGTGATTGTGTTCGTTTGGAAATGGTAGACATCTCGACCAATGGCGTAATTTATGAGAGGGTGTGACCTCTCTTATTTTCCCAGGGCGGATGTTTATAAGAAAAGGGCTCGGAGAGTGAGTTACAAACGTGTCCATCCATAAAGTGTACAAGCCGTGCTCTATCATGACGCCGCGGATGTAATGTAAGAAAAGGTAGAACCACATTTCGTCAAGTTGGAAACGTGAGCTAGAAAACCACCACTTTGACTATATTTGCTAGACACTTAACTTGCATGTCACTATGTGCTAGTTCATATTAGTATATCGCTAAACGGAATGATAGATGATATCTAATTTCTAATGTCTAGACGTTCTTTATTTCAATCTTTGTGTAACGGGAAACGCTATTTTGGGATCTAAGAATTTGTTTACACTAAATCTTCACAACCTAACTGACCCACTCTAATGGATAAAAGGTATACTATTTTCGAAACGGGCGTATGACATTATTTGCACTCACAAAATCACTAGATGGCGCTTCTATATAAAGCGTACTGTTTCCGCGTATAAGTGAGTCGGTTTTGAATTTTTCATTACATTTTCATAGTTTTTGCACGTCCCTGGATTCTTTCTGGAGTTTCTGTCAATAAGAAAGCACACCATTGCCAAAATACCAGTTCCAATATTGTTTGATTAGCGAATGTCAACATCTATCTGGCGACGTGAAAGTGGTGGGTATTGAAACCAAATATCTATTTCGTATCACTCGTACAGCTCCACATTCCGAATGGTGCAATCATATGTTCGGTCAAATGCTATTGTTCCACCTCCGTGCTGAGCTTTAGAGCATCTTCGCGGTGTCCTGAGTCGTTAAACGTCAGGGCGCATTAACTTTAAAATGCTGTAAACTGGTAAAGACAAAAATATTTGTTTTTACACATTGAAGCGACATTGATTACGACTTAACGAGCTTAAGAGCTTTTATATGCATGTATACTCTTATAGTTAAATTTAACACGGTTTTGTTCTTATAACATGCCTTAGCCTTTTGAACGTTGGTGACGCAAATTCATAACAAAATCAACTTTGTGCATTGCGTCTCTGCTGTAAGCCTATACTGAAAGCTTAAGCTTGAAATGATCTTTAACTTCTCAAGAGACACAAATTGTGCTTTTATGTTGTAACGTGTGATGAGGTGTCACTAGGTAACTCGAGTCGTTTTCTCTTTCTTTAACAAAATGATGTAGCAGCGCGCAAAGGCGATAACAAACAATTTGTTCGTTAATTGAATTTTCAGCGACTTTCACTTACGTTCCTTCTCATCAATTGAATTAACCGCTAATCAACAGTGCGCAGCGTAACTCTATTATTTTTGCAAAATTGTCTCATCAACGATAAATACTTGGAAATACTTTTATATATACGTATTTTAATTATTTTAGCATTTTCTTTATCACTATTAAGAATATGCTAATAGTTCTAAATTAGTTAAAATAAGCGTATTTCTTCGTATTTCATTCACGTAAAATATATATTTATTTGTAAGGAGTCACAAATTTGTTCACATTGCTATTTTCGTAATTTCATATTCCGGACTAGTATTTCGAAATGATCGTAGTGAAACGTACGTTTTTCGTGCTCAAGGCAAAACTGATTCTGATAACAACCAACTACAGAGTAGCGGTATTTTATTATGCCACCATTCTAAAATAAGATGTTTGCTTTTGGAGAGGCGTTGATAAATTGACCCAGTTGACAGGTTATGCCAACTGAGCATTTATCAAACATTTGCGTGACTCCGTTTACAAAGGAGGTACGAACTAAGAAAAACACACGGCTTTAATAAAGCGCCTGTGGAATTTAAAAATTGTGGTATGACGGCGAAAAGCCACGCCTCCTGTAAGGGAATAATTTCTAGGCGTTGTTTACCAAAAGTTGTAACAACTATTTGGAGCTGCAAAAGCTCTCTCAGGCTGACGATCTAGCTCTGTAAATGCATTGCCAAGAGTGGTTGGATATTCATCTGGTATAATACTGGAATGCTACGGATCTACAAATTCATTGATGGAGACACGACACACCGCAGCATTTATATGATTTTGTCCTCTTTAAGGTGACCCTCCCAAAGGAGAACCTTTCCCAACTGTGATCACAAACGGTCAACTTTAATACACTGTGTATCTCGAAAATACAGAGTACGAACCATCCACAATAAGAGATTCAAAATAATGCCAATCGCTCTAAAAAATTATTTTTTCGTCAACGTCATTCATGTCAAAACGAAAACAACTTTTTAAGACATTCATGTGATATCATTTCCTATAGTCAAGATGCGTCAATACTTGCATGTACGCTGCTGAATACTCTCCTATTCCCAATCCGTATGTTGGCGTTACACAGTTTATTTTCGCATAATGTAGTTTTAAAGTCGTGGATGCAGAAAAAGAAACAACCAATATTTGGCCATCATCTAGTATTTTTAAACTTGAAACATACAGGGTTTCTTTCTGTACCTCTAACAATCTTGAGGAAGGTTGATTCATGCGAGAATATAAAATGTGTTAGCACCGATCCAAAATATGGATGTCGATTATTTGAAGAAACACCGAAACTAAATTTTGACATCGAGTCCACATCAAATGAGAGTTGAGTCGTCAAATAAACAATATTTCGTGCTTTTGAAGAATATTCCAGAAATTTGTGGCAACGCAGTTAGTTTCCTCAAGCGATTTCTAGTTCCAGCTAAAGTTGACATAGAGATGCGAATATACATCCTATTTATACCTATCTGCAATATTTTTTATCCATTTGCTCAAACATTTGCCTTTTTTCATATGTGTTCTGAGTCAAATCTGGCGAACCGTTGGCCCCAAAACGTCGAAATGCGGCATTGGAACACGAAATATTACGACATCGCACGTTTAAAGTTGGAAGCGGCCACGGATTGAGCCGATAAGAGTCGGAAATAAATTGTAAAACAAACTACGATGCCAAGTCAATTTTTTTTCATGTCACCACATTGCGGATAGACCGAAGAAAATGGAGACATTTTGGCCAGCGAGTCGCACTTTCAAAATTTTATGTTGCCATAGACCATGGGTGAGGCCGACAAATATCTCAATCCCTCAAAAATGTTGCTGGCGATTTGGTTTGCTTACTATCAGTGTTTTTTGGCAAGATTTTTTTTAGAATGAGGATATATATTTCGTTTTTGATCTAGAACAAGTGCTAAATATAAAATTTAAGAATTTGGTAAGATGTGCGTTTCTCGATTAAGTGATCGGTGATTGAACTTTGCATTGAATTACATTTTTATAAACATTGCGGCATGAGGTAGTGAAAGGGTGACGTCACAATTGAAATTTTGATATTAAAATCTATATTTCAAAAAATGTGATGCCAAAAATAGCAAATATTCACATTCCAGTTAAAATGTATTTCTTTTTCATATTTACAGTGACAACGATGACAGCGAGCGTTTTGACATTAGCAGTCATTTCCTGTGATCGATTCCTGGCAGTAATATTCCCTATACGTGTGAGGATAATTCAGCAGAGGCCCAGCTTTATCATTGCACTCATCTGGTCCCTGGCGATGGCCGCATCGGTTCCATTCCTCATCTACAAGAAGCAGTTGGAAATTAAAGTACGGGTCGAGACGAAGTGGAAAGCTCCACGCATTTTTCATGTGACTCATTCTTTAATTGGTCAGACAAAATTAGCATTTCTCCACTTAGGCTTTTAATATGACACTGTACACAAAATCCCATCATTTAGCAAAATAAATTCATTTTACCGTATTTATCGCATTTTCTGAGTACTGGAATTCCAATTAAACCAACTCGTTCAGTGTCATTTTAATTTTGCCAATTGTGTCATTTTAATAGTTATTTATAATTTGGGATTTTCATTATTAGGGCACATTTCCTTTGATTTCCTTTATAAACAATTAGAAAAATGAATTTATTTTAATTTATTTATTTCGATTTGAAAAAAATATTTTTTTCTTTAAAAAAAAACGTTAAGAGTACCGAAAATCTAATGCATCCAATTAATACAAACCAGTTTCCCGTCCGACAACGTTCTGATTAAACGTCTTTTTTATTTGTTTCTGCTCACCACATGCATTTATTTGTACTTTTGAATATTTTATTACAGTGGGTGAATGTGGTTGAAATCCAGTGCATTGAAATCTGGCCGGAAACAAAAGTCTACGATTCGGCTGACTCGTGTACGGTGACTTTCCCCACCAAACAGATCTATTACGCCTTCGTCACGGTGTCTTTATTCTTTTTGCCCATCGTCATCATGACGGTCACCTATTGTATGATCGTCTGGCGTCTGTGGGTCACCGAGATGCCGGGGGAACGGAGCGACGTGGCTCTCAGCACCCAGTCCAAAGCAAAACGGAAAGTAGGTCGATTTTTCCAACCCCCATTTACTTGATTGATGAGTTTAACCGACCATAAACTCCAACTTGATGCGCTCTCATCGACGAGAAAATACTGTATTGAGAAAATACTGGTGTAACGTCTCGCACTTGCTTCCAAATTTCCACAGGTTATCAAAATGGTGTTTATTGTCCTGATCGTTTTCATCGTGTGCTGGATGCCCCTGCAAGTTCTTATTCTGTACACCGAGTTTGCGCACTCGCGAAAGGACGAAGGGCGAGTAAGTGAAAAAATATGGAGAATCTGTTCTCTCTATATATATATATGTGTATTTAAAATCACAATAAGTTAATTCAGGCTGATTTACAAAATGTGTAAGTCATTTTCGAAAAACTATACAACACAATTGGGTTTAATAACCACTACTTGCATTACTGTCAAATCACAAGGGTTGCAACTTTGGATTTATCAATGGTGGTTCTTTGACAAAATCGAAATTTCGAATGTTATCAAACTTATATGAAATTTGAATTAACTCTATGAGGACATGTCTAAATAGAAAATGTTAATCTTAGGAATTGTCATGGAACTAACTGTGTTTGAAACAAAACTAATTAAAATATTAACTGTATTTCACCCGTTTTCTATTCCATATTCTTTGTCCAACAGCTTCCGTACTGGATCGAATATGTGTTATTTTTCTCATACTTGATCGCATACGCCAATAGCGCAATAAATCCAATCATCTACGGCGGTTTCAACGCCAACTATCGACAAGGAATCAAAGCAATTCTGAGGTGTCAACCGAGGTCCCAGTTTCCATTTCGAGCACGTAAGTACCTATATGTTTTTTTAACTCTATGGTTAGATCCCTTATTGTACCCATTTTCCCCTATACGAGTTGCTAGCACACACAGGATCACATATAACGCGCTCCTTCAAAGAGAGCTCAAGCGGAACTTAATGAAAAAGGAGGCTTTTTCTTTGCTTCTCCTGGGAGTGCATTTTGGAGTCTGATGACAAATTGTGTTGGTGATATTACTAGAATTTTAAACAAAATATAATATCCAGCGCCGGTACTAAATATAATAAAATAAATTATAATTTATTAGATTTTTCAGAAGCTTTAAAAATTCTGATTTGCACGCATAACAAAATTTATCAATACTCTGTAATAGGGTCAAATTATGCTGCATTTGTGATTTGATTTTTCCATGCATGCTAATAAACTATTTAAAGAACTCCTTGATTATAGTAAGAATTAGCATTTCTCACATCAAACGTTCATGAATATGTACAATGCATAAAAACACCTGTTTTTTATAAAGTGTGTGAAGTGAGTGTGTGTGTGTGATTTTGCAGTCTTGGTAACAAGGAATTTATTTGACGACTGGTCATATTTTTCCGAGTGTTTTCCAAATAACAGCAACATGAGTCATACATAAATAACTCCTCAATTGAAAAAAAACCCCACGACATTAAGCTTACAACCCATACAAATGCGTTAATTTTTTATTTATTTCCGCTAAATAAAATAATTATTTTTTTGTGTTTCTTTTTAATTTAGCATATGCTCATTATGATAATGGCGATCGCATGTCGTCCTTGGAAAACCTCCCTTCTAAACTGCTGATGAAAAGTGTACGTTTATTTGGTTTTATTTTTATTTTCATGATATTTTGCCGGTCTGTGCTTACAGATCACCCTTGACCTATTTTGGAATCACTATAGAAAACAAAATTGGACATTGCATGACCCTCCGCCGCTATTTTTGAATCCGACTTGTGTGAATATATTAATAACCTCCTGAGAGACTCCATGCCCACTTGTTGCCAACATTTATCGGAATAATATACGCACGCAAATCTCACTAGTCTTTTGAGAAACTCCAAACTCTGAGCATACATTTTGAGGAGACAAAAATATCTTTTCATTTTTTTTTAAATTAGATCGTTTTGTGAACACATTTACGAGAAACGTTTTATCAAACTCGAGAAAAATGGGCTCATATAGGCGATGGTCTCAAGAAGATATACTGTATGTTTGTTTGGAGATGCTAACGCAATGAAACGTTTATTTTGTTGAACTAAAACACACCTCCCACGGTTACCATTATTTTTTTCCCTTATTCCCGCCATTATGAATCTCCCAATTTGTCAGTGCCATACTTAAATCATACTTAAATGCTTATCCACAAGACCTATACGTAAAACAACACGGGTTGGCATGCGGTCGAATTTCGCGTACACGAGTGATTGCCAATTGAAATGAAGTTTTTTCGCATCATCCAAGTCCTGGTCATCAAAAGTCGTCATCGACGTCTCACTCGACGAAACCATGTACTTTTTGAACTGAACCTCTGATATCCAACTAGCATTAAATTCATGGAATACTCAATTCCCAATACCAGAGGCGCCTGTGACAACGTATCCTTGTCGGATTGTCATGAACATTGGCTATTGCGCACTTTGCTCAATGTTACAATAATTACTCTGTACAGTCAAACGTACGTTTGCACATATTATATGTTTTCTATAAATCTTGGTATTCCGTGTCATTCAGGGATTCGCCAAAAATGCGCGTACTATTCCGAATATTTAAGTATTTCAATAAAAACTATGATCAGGGCTGAATGAGTCACTTACCCATACACTTTACACGTTGGTCCATAATCGGGGTATCTCATAGTGAGTGGCGTGGTGGTGAGCGCAGATGCCATCATCTGCCTCTTAATTGAGTCACATCCGATAGCTGTTATACCGCACTTAGCAATTACGAGTTTAGCACCAGTTGGAAATGTCAATCTCCCCTCGCTCAGGTGGCGTGATGCATCAGCGGGTTAAATAAAAATAATTCACACCCACGCTTTGATCGTTGTATTTATTCCCGAGACTCAAGCGCCAACACCAACCGATCGGGGCTTTGTTGTCGAAAACGATCAACTTTAAAGAAAAAATCCGGCTTTTCAGCTACTGTAGTGCAGGGGGGAAACATTTGCGATATTGTCATTATGCGAGGACGATCTAAGAGCGTAGGTTTAGTTCTCTTACATTTGCATGTTGCCTGAGACATGAAACTAAATTATTCAGAGTCATGTAGATACCTGGAACATGTTTTCATAATGAGCTATAAAAGCTGCCATCAAGCCGCTCCTCGAAAGATCACAGCTTGTGACGCCTTTTTTTTTTTTTTTGGATAAAAAAATCGAATGTCTTGAGAAAACAAATTATTGTACAAGGGAGACCATTCCCCAAGTCGCCCTTTTCATTTTCTGAAAATTGGACACCGGACTGCCTTATGGAATATTTTTGTTTTCTAAAAAAAATGGCAATTTGCATGTATGGGTCAAACTAATGAATTATAGATTTTTGCTTTGTATGTGACTTTCTACGTGTGCCGATCCCGTACTGTAATTTTTCCCCCCAATCAACTGTAGTCAACCGCACTACAGGCGTTACGTACCCCTCATGGTGCTTAAGCACTATGCGAGGTGTCACGACCTGTACCCCGGGATCGAAATTTTCGAGAGCCCTCGCCGGGAATCGAACCCGGGACCGCCGAACCACAGTCAGTCGCTAAACCAACCGGGCTACGACGAATCGTTTGTGTCAACGTACATTTCAGAATTATTGATTCTGGTATTTGACCAAGGACGACACGAAAAAGTAAAAAGAATATCCATGCAAATAAAGAACGATGTATTGACATTAAAAAGATAAAATATTGTTAGCCATATAAGGAAAAAAGATGCAATGCAGGAAGTCCCTGTTGTTTAGCAACATCCGAAACTTTCTTGCAACGTCAATAGAATAAACATTATAGAGTGCTGCGCATTTTTCTTATTCATTAATGGAACTAGCAAACTTGTACAAATAGGCCAGAGGCGCAGGATGACGTCAGACCATTTATAATACTTGCGCGCTCGCGAATGCGTCACAAATTTAAATAGGATTGAATCATTATGAAAATATCTGCGAGTGTTCCACGGTTATCATGATGATTGAGATATCAAAATTGCTTTTAATTTTGTTATTGCTAATTAACTTGATCATTTCGCGCATAGACATGGGACAGGTTATAGTCAGTGTTCATTTTATATTCACTATGCAATTTCAGTGTATTATTCCATTTCTCATTATGTATTCTATTAATATTCAAGCGCATTGCATTTCTACAAGGGTGAACTCGTAAATGGAATTTGTTGAGCACGCATAGAGGGCGTTTTCAGTGTAGCTAGCAATCACTTGCAAGTTAACTTTGTTCTACGTACGGTGAACATTCTAGAGAAACGTTTTTCATGGAATGAGAAAGAGCACCTAGAACCACCAGTGTTACCACTTAATGGGAATAACAATTAATGTGTGTCGGAGTCAGCGTCATTATTTACGCTTGAGTATCTGGATTCAGCGTCACTTTTATGTAAGGATGCTTTGTTTTCTTGGCTTGTTATTCTGCTTAGTGGCATTCAAGTGATTGAACACATGCGGCGGCCTGTCATTCGTCACTCTCGGTGGTTCCGTAATCTTATTTTTTTATTTGCCTCAATAAAAATTAATTTGGGCATCACTTGTAACCGCTTTCCAACGCTGGTGAGACGTACGAGCGGAGGAGACGCTTGACCAATTTCACGACGCCACCGTTGAGGAAACAATAAATAAATCCCTCTGTCAACATTGACAGAATGAATCAATTCCAAAAACAATCGTGATTTTTGTGATGTCCCACGTCTACGTCAATTTTTGTTTAAATATTTTTTGGTGCGATGATTTCCTTTCTGGTCTATTTGTCCAGACCTATATATAGACACAGTGCGAGAAGAGACAAGAGTGACACAATACTCTAATAACAAGTGCGATTTTTGTGTTTGCAACCACCGTACGTACGCTACAGTATATTTATTTGGAACAGCTGTATTTTTCTTCCTTTCTTTCTTTTCAACCGCCTAACATTGATCTTTCAGACTACCAACACGGGGGCACGATGATAACCACTCTTAGTTCCAGTTGTCGACACAAGGAGAACAACCGTTCCAGTTTCATCAACCAGGATAACAATCAGGCCATGGAGCTGAAGCACATCAAAGAAGATCGTGATCTGTAGCGTCACTTGCAGAACGATTCGCCGCAGTTTTTAGGCTTTTTGATTAATTAAAATTAGCATCAACGCCCCCCCCCCACCACAAGGAACACACTTTAACTAGAGATACACGTTAGTACATGATGATTTTTATTAATCAGACGTCCATGTATGTCTAGTTCATCTTGTATCCCGGGAGGGGGCGTTATAATGTCACACAGGCTATATGGGATTAGGCATCAGGCATCTGAGATGCTGCGTATTTGTGCTGCTGCTGCCAATATCGACCTATACCCATTGGCGGTGACGTCATCGAGGTCCGGAAGAAGTAAAAAAAAAACATGCTGACGTGACACAATCTGTGACCATAGATTAGTCCAATGTAATGATATAACCCTGCTCGTAGAAAGAAAAACGGGTCAATTGTAGACGGATGAACGTGCGCAATGCTGACAAGTTGCCTCCATGCCCTGGTCACCTCCAAACTGGTCTTAATACTTGAGGTTGCTGTGATTCAAAAATATCATTGATCAGTGCCGACAAAATGTGTTTCTTCAAATGGACACCTCATAATATCGACTAACATTTTTTCCCCCGGACTGATCGCGTAAGTGTTGTCATAAATGACGTTTTCTGTATTTTCACCAAGTTTTCGTGTTTGCTGTCCTCAGCTCGAAACGCCGCAATCTCCTTAACACGGTTATTCAACGGGGAAACGCCATCCGCGAGACTTAATTGTGATTCTTTACTTCATGGATTGTCCTCGTGAAGAAAAGTTTCCCTGCACATTTTTAATTTAAAAATTGAATTCAGAAGACATTTTCAGCCCACATATGGCCTAAACTGTGCTTTAAAAAGAAAAATGAAATTGTGGGTAAGACGATCTTGGTGAGCTCGGGTGTACATACCGTCGCCACCTAATCATCTTGATTGATGTCGAAATTTGTAGAAAATTGTTTCTCGTCTAACAAGCTCGGTTTTACCAGAATATTTTTTAACAAGAAAAATAATGCATGTATTTGAAACAACTAGGATTTTGTGTGCCGAGTAATCAAGTGATTGGTAACGATATATTCAGTGATCATCACTGTCCAGTTAGCAATCCAGATTTAATTTCTATTTTGCGTATCCCGAGGCCTCATTTCATTTTGAAACGGAATACACAGCTGTAAACACAATTGATAATAAGATTAATTCATCCCTCCAACCTCACAAGGGTGCTTACTCGAAATACGTCAGCCTACCTAATTAACATAATTAACATAAAACTGAGTTAATCGAGTGATTGGACTTGGGTTTATTTGGCAAAATACATGGACAAGCATGCGCTTTATAAAACGATATACAGAATACCTCGGAATAAGAAGAAATAAAATCAACTACCGATTCCCCACCCCAGTAGACCCCCAATTCGATTACATTCCATTTGCTTGACAACCAGTTTTACATTTTTATTTTTTATTCTAAAAACAGCGCATCAATAATTTAGCAGTCATAATTTAGCAGCGGCAATAGATACTGGGTTGGTTGCAGGTTCCTATTCGTCGTGATGCCACGATTTTCCCCCAATTGTTTTTCGTTTATTCATACGTAATGAAAATGTCTATTGAAATATTGATATATATATTCTTGTAAGCGATTTATTAGAACTCCCCACATCATATTACAGACTGTATCATTGCAAAATTGTATCACAATCATTTCTTGTATTCATCAGATCATGAAAATCCTCCATATATTGTGATGGCTACTGTGTTGTTTAATAAAAGTAATAACTGAATCTTGTACATATTCTTTAATTTGTATTCTATCAAAATATTTTTTAAATTGTAATGTCATAAGCGTTTTCATTTTAAATTATTGTTCAATAATTTGTTCAGCGACTCACGACTTTACGACGGATTGCGACACTAGCGCTGACGCACAAATTACGATCTCATGCCCGCCTTTGGACTGTCCTTTTCTACTAAAGTGTTCAGATATACTTCATCTTAACCACACACACATTTCGTATACATAAATTACCATTAACGAGGAAGTTATAACCATCCCCCCCTATTCGAATAATTTACTAGCGTTAAAACATACAATAACTGGGCGAGAAAAACGCGGCCGCAATTACTCTGTATTTGAAATGAACCACCATTGGCCTATTAGACATTTGTAAAATGAGAGAATACACTGGTGAACGACTTGGTGGGCCTTCAAGCGTGTCGCGGATCGATAAACCTAAAAGTAATAATGGCGCTCTTGACGATCATCTGACATTTTCAGAAGACCAATGACAATTCGTGGGCTCCTTCTTGTGTGTGGGTTCTTTCTTTCCTTCTAGCGCATGTTTTGAAAACTTCTTTCTAAAATAACACAGAAGATGAAAGGATTTTATCCTGAAAATAGAAAAACGGGTTTCCAACCTTATAGATAAATTTGAATGGCGCTGCGCAACGTAAAATAGAACGATTACATTGCAACGTTGCCAGTGAAAACGAACGTTAACGAGTTTGGCATCAGTAGCCAATATCGATTCAAGACATATAAGTTCTCAACAATTGAAAAATGCATGATAAAGTGAAACCCCTATGAAAGTCTAGCTACCTAACTATGGCAACTAATTGTCTTATTTACGATAACATATTCCTTAACAATTAAACAACGAAGAATTGGAGAGATGCCGTTGCTAAAACCATCTTAATCTTTTCTTCGACCATATTCGTTTATTGCACGATGATTATAAAATGTCACGACATTACGATGGAGACATAAAGGTCAAACAAAAGTAAATACATGACAAAATGTAACATGACAAGAAAACGCAAATGAAGGGGTGTAACGTAAAGAAATCGGAGGTACAAGTGTGACGGATGATGTTAAAAGCACCATGAATGACGAGAGAGGAAACAGTCGATTTACCGCTAATGCAATTAAGAGATATGCGCGCTGTGGGTCAGGACAAAAAAGGTCCAGTTGCACGAATTTAGGGCGTTCAGGTGAGGTACAATTCGTAAGTAACAAACAGGTACGACTCGGTCGAGCTCAGTCGGTATTGCGACTGACTGTGGCTTGGCGGTTCCAGGTTCAATTCCCGACGCGGGCTCTAAAAAATTTCGATCCCAGGGTTACTGGACGTGCCCCTCGCATAGTGTCTAAGCACCTTGTAGCGCGGTTGACTACTGTTGATATTTAAAAAATCGTTTATATTTGGTTGCGACTCTAGACCATGTAGACCATGGTAAGCCAGAACACTGTAGATGCTGCCCCTTATCTTTAGCAATCAGTAATTGCACTCATGCATAATTCGTTCTTTCATGGCCGTTTTATGAGCAAGTGTTATGAAATTCATTGATTCCACATGCGAAAGATTTTACAAAAGAGTTGTACGTGTCAATCTAAAAGAAATACTCCTTAACAAATTAGCAATTTCGTGATTTCCTTTGCTTAACAAAATACATTCTAACTTTCAAAACTACAGGACATATTACAGAAGCCTTTTGTCGTCAGTTGCAATGGTTCTCAGTTAGTTATCCTTATCGAATAATAGAGTGTTTTCTATTATTTTATTTGAGAGTTTCTCGCCGACTCTGGTCGTCTTTTTTCGTCCGGTGCTGTCCCGGAGACAACCCCTATTTCATTATGAATTTATTACGAATTTATTATGAATATTTTATTTTATTATATTAAAGAAGATTTAAATGAACTTATTTTACTTAATGTCTTGTTTTTCATGCTTTTGAAAATTTCTTTTTCCCCTTTGCACATTTGGGTCAATCTATAATAAGCGCTTACCGCAAAATCGGAATACTTATCATCCAATCACAAAAAAGCAATTACACTTTTTCAAAACGCAGCTGTCTCATAAAGAATTATTTCTAGTCCTAGGCTCTACTCTTCTCCGTGTCTCTCATATACTCATATTTGCGTGCTAAGCATCAAACGAGCCATTAGACTTGACGAGAGCCGGCCGGCCTACTTAACTTGTCAACAAAGTACGGAAAAGCACATTATAATTACTCCATTCGGAAAAATCTCTTAATAACACGAACACGGTTTATTAACATGTGTGGCTCCTGCTGGCAATGACGTTAAATAAATAACGATATCGATTGTGCCAGGGGAAAAAAATCACAGTAGCCGAAACTTGAGTAAACAAAGCCATGTTAATTTAACACCGAATGTGTTCATCGTTAGTGTGCTTCGGGTACAATAATCACTCCATAAAATTGATTGGTCGAATTATTATCTGATCGAAATTGCATGCCCTATTTATAAATCAATACAAAGCGAACTTTCAAAAAAGCTATAGTCCAATGTTTCAAAAACACATACATACAATCTGGATATAGTCTGGATCCACCCAGGGTTACATCTGAGTGTCTAACATGGCATAGGTAAGAATTGTCTACAAGTCCGCCTTTTTATTCTTGCCAAACGATGAATGGCGAGGATCTCAGGAGGATAGGACTTACCCTGTTAGCAGAAGAAAAAACGACTTAGCACACACAATCCATTATGAAGACAATGACAAGGCGAGGCAAGACAAGCAGTCCGACCTTTCTATAGAACCAGCGGCTATGAATCAAACGATATTAGACAATAAATTTCTGTCAGTGACGTCAGATGTGACCGTGCGCGAGCCATTCATGCTTTAAGAGGTGTCCATGTAATAACGCTTGCCAATGCACATGTATATGTGACTGGATATTTGTATAGAACGAGTAAGTACCATATGGCATAGCCACCAATCTCCCGAACAACAGAATCTCAGTTCTGTTAACCTCAGTTTCCTACACATCCTAGTAACCATGAAAAACCCATTCAAGTAAACAGAAATACGTTTAAGGGTTGCAACATATGACTTGTCGTTCTAGTACTGCGATTCGTATTTACCATGTAGCCAGCTATTTTACCAATATCCAAAAATCGATATCAAAAATGAAATGCAAATGGATTCTGGAAATAAGGTTTACTCATCCCTTAAATCTAATTATTTTATTTAAAATTATGCGGAATGAATGTGCGAAGCATTTTTTTATTCAAAGTTCCTTTTATAAATAATTTTTTTGTTGAGTAAATTGCGAATGATAATTTTATGCGACAGAACTATTGTACTTAAAAATAATAAATCTGCGCGAATATTGCGCGACTTTTTTTTTAAATAATAACACTTGCGATTTACATTCTAAAAATGCATCAATTTAATTCGCTTAAAGCGTGAAAAAATGGGAACGAAATGCTAAATGCCTCCCGAGTTACTAATGTTAAGTTTTTGCTTCTTTCAGTTGATTCATTTTTAGAATTCAATCAATTTCAGAAAGTTTGATTTTCGCTCAGTATCAAATCAATCAATTTTGATGAATTGTCGCTGGACCCCTAAACTGCAAGCCTTTTCAGTCATTTGGTTAATCCGCCTCTGGTTGACATGCGATTAGCTTTTTATTAGACAAACTGTAATATTAACCTAATGACTACTCTATTGTTTTTCTTAAGTTATCTTACATTGCATAAAAGCAAAACTGTACGTATACATCTATACAATCTTTTATGTAAATTTTTTGTTTCTTTGAGTTAATTTATCTTTTCTATCTTCTGGAAACCATTTATCTTGATTATAATTTTATTTCAATTGAGATTAAATACTAATTTCAGCGATTCTTTGTCGCCGGGCCCCGAAATTTTTCGGGGCCGGAAGCAGTTCTTTCGCTTACCTTATGATTAATCCGGCATTGTAGTGATATATATGTATCTTCTTGTGAAAGCCATTATTTAATCACTTAGAATCTGATTTATTATTTGTTTATTCTTTCTTTTCTTTTTAGTCCAAATGACCTTTCCATTTTTTTCTTGCATGCGCGCACATACAGAGTTAATTACATAAGCGATAGGTAGCTGGAACAAATATACTCTATATATTCACCAAACCAATTGACATATATGAAACTTCTGTCATTGACATGATAGGCTAACATTTCACAGAATTCTAAAAAGGTATTCTGTACCATGAATAAATAGTTTTATTGTTGATTGGGTTGCAAGCGAAGTGAATACGAACCGAGGCTGTGCAGAACTTATAGCTGGTAAATTCTGTTAAATTAATGCATACGCTCATCCCACTCGATTATTCATTTATTTTCAATTTACTTGTACATACACTAATATTACAATGCCACTACAGAGTATTTGGTAACTAGGTTACCTTGTTTATCGTAATACGTAATAGAGTTCCTCTATGCGCCTTTGCATATTATATAGGAAAATGCACTCTGCATGAGCAAAAACCACCAAAGCGAATTCGCGCGATCATATCTACGACTGTATTCGAATGATTATACGTTTCATAATTTGCATGTCATGTGATGTGATCTCGAGCGCATATTTTTATAAAATGCGCATTTTAGAATGAATTCCTTTGGTTTGGGCTACGTATGAACGAGGACCAAAAGGGATAAAGGGTATTGAAAATAATGGTGACGTTTGCGACAGGAATTTGTGATATGTCCACGCGGATGGGCGCATTTTAGTTTCCCCAAGTAGCCACTCGCAATAGACTAATAAAAATCTAATAAACGAACGTCTAGTTTTATTCTGCAAACGAAGCGCGTATAGAAAGACGATTATTGGGGAACTATTTTTCGCTATTCCCCCATCACCGCCACTAGTAATTGCCCGGTTCGCGGGTAGCCCATGTAATTGTTTCGTTAATCTGGTGTGTGCTACAGCTACATTAGCGCTCCTCCACTGTATCCTGAGTTGAATCGGTCTGAAACATGGTCACCCTCTATGGCCCTGAGCACCAAAATCCATTCTAGCGAATATCAATAGTAGTCCATAAGAGGCATGAGTTGCGAAAGATTTAAAAAACATAGAACGGCGAAGTTATAAAAAATAACAATTTGAATTCTGTTTCTGTAATGTGTAGTGTAATTTAGAAGTAAGTTAAATTTTTGGAGGTTATTCAAGAAATCCAGGAATTCTGGACAGATTAGTCTCTGGAGAAGATTATTATTTAAGTCACAATACATAAGAAGATTATGCAATACTGGTGTATCAAAGGTTGAGGTCTCTGGAGGATTTATCTTCCATTGTAAAATGGTAGACCCGTGGCATCGCTAGCGGCCCCTGCCACGTCGACATACCTATAATAACGATCCGGGCGCTCGCCTATTTTGCATAATCACGAGTACTCGTGCAACCTTGCACGCTAATCCATTTTACGAATGACCCTGTCTATTAAGATATATGGTGCGGCTCGCTCATTAATATGCAACGGCTGTACAACCGTTAAATGGTTGTCAACTGCGCGGTTAGACGACGTCGTCGCAATTATACATGTGCATGAATATCCTTTTAATTCTAAGCCTTCATTTTCTCTGTACGTGAATCTGTATATGATAACTGGATGCTGTCATTCACAACTTCGTCAGATTATGTGGCATTTATTTGTAAATTTCACTAGTACATTCATAGTCGTGTTACTAATTAAAAACTTGCCAGTCTTTTCTACGCGGGTTCTAACGAGCTGTCGTCTGTTCAATTTTTCTGAAAACATTTTTTTCAAGAGTTACTTGCCTGAAGTTTACAGAATTGCAATGCAGGAAAAAATTAACCAAATGTTTTGCAATTTTCGCCTGTCCAGGTCACATGGCGAGAGGTACTGTAATTGCCTATTCGTTTGGCTTAATGGCAGGGAGAAAGGAGTTACATCTTCAGCAACGGCATTAATAAGAGCATGCTTCTTGATCTGACATTTTCAATCCAATCTTCTTGAAAACGCTTCCCCTAATTATTATTGGCATACCTTCATAGATGACAAAGTTTGCCTTATGTTATACTTCATTATTGTCAATGAATGACGTGTGCTTTTCAGCAATTTAATTTTAATTTTGACTATTAAAATAATAATTAGCGATTGTAAAAATACACATGAATTCTCTCATTTACTTTCAGCAGTCACTCTCTGTTGGTAGACTCTTTGACAATCAGTTGAACTAGCAATTAAAAATATTTGGATAACTTGGGGATTAAGTCAAGTTTGTCATTTTCCCAAAGTATATTCTTGTTAATTAATTTTCCTAGTGTCCAGTGTAGTGTACGAGGACATTTACTCGTAATTGCAAATGTAGGATGCAAACACTGGACATCCCATACCCCACTTTGATTATTATTCTTAATTTGGAAAATTCCGAATGCATGCAATTATTTACGCTAGATTAACTATTCATGAGGTGTTAGCATTTTTAATGTACCGGGCGAAACGTGGATTCCAACCAAACCTAATTAAAACTGGAGCGCTGAAGTTTTTTGGCGGAAAAGGCGCAATAATGTTAGCTCAGAATCTTCAGAACTGGCATTTTGTCACCACACTTGAATAAAAAATCCTTGTCCAACGACAAGTTGTCATTTTAAACATGATGAACACATACTGAATATTTTTCCCCTTCACTGTGGTCACTGCACTACAGGATTTTCTGTACCCCTCATGTTGCTATGGCGAGGGGCACATTTCTTACTCATTTTATTTACTGTACGTTTTCTGTTTAGCTACAGAGAATCTGCTAAGGAATATCTACTAATTTCTATTTTATTACTTTCCGAATGAATCCGGCCACCTTAAGTGAAAGCCTGAGTAAGTCGTTGTTTATTTTCAAAGAGGTTTTACTAGAAGTGTTATAATACAGTTCCGTTTATTTAATCCAACATCGACGCTATGCAAAAGCTTTGGATTACCTGACATTTTCTTTCGATAGTTTGGCATGTCCAAATTGTATTAGTTCAAAAATTGAAAAATCATCTTTCACGTTTTTTTAGATTTCTTTTTCTGAGCAATTGCTCGAAAAGACGAGCATCACTATTGCAAGCACGTATGAATTTTTTCTATAATTTATCACTAAGAAATCGTGGTAGACATAGAGCACCAAGCGATCCTAGCGGTTATCACGCGCGCACTTGCTAGGAATTACTCGAATATACTCTGTATGGTTTCGAATGTAACGAATATGTTCGTTGGCGATGCAAGAAATAAAACAGTCTGGCGTTTGGGTGATGTAGAGCGTTTGCATTAGCAAGTGTTTTATTTTAGCTAGCTAGTCAAGAATACTGAAAATTAAGTTGAGAAGGCTCACAGGGCAACACATTTTTTATCAAATTTATTGCGAATAGTCGCGAATAACTAGCTCCAAACAATTAGTACAAGAAAATTTAGGAGTTCATTTAAGGAAAAATCTCGTCATCACACAAAGGATTTCCACTTGATGGCCAGTGCTCATGACTGGACGGATGTAGGCATTTAACGACTCTTAAACAGGGTAGGTGTGCCGTCGTAGAGTGATAAGCGCGGTCCATAAACATGGTTAACTACCATATTACCAACCAATGGCATATCTTAAGAAAAGGTACATTAGGCTGCCCCGTGCGACGTAAGGATAAGCAATCACTGCGCACTTGGTCGTTATGCGGAATAGCCACCGTCAGTACAAAAGAAAATGAGTAGAATAAATCCGCTGTGTACTGCTAACGGACGACCAAGATATGAGTAAACAACAACATTTTTCGCATGTGCATGTTGTCATAATTATTCATGTATTTCTGTGCCCGTCTTGGTGTTTGGGCACATTTTCATCAGTACCCCGGGATCGAAATGTTCGAGAGCCCGCGCCGAGAATCGAACCCGGGACCGCCGAGCCACACGTGTGACTGGTCTACGACGAGTCGTGCAATGATGTTGACAAAATGAAAGAAATGAGTCGACGAACTGAGAATCACCGAATGCGTTTTCAACAAGTCACCGCCCCCTTCAAATCATTAATCATTAGTGTACAAATTAGCGAGGATTTTCAATGTGGGTTCATGAATTCGCAACGGCACTGACATTTTATCATAGCGTTATCATCAATGATGAGCAAACAGCAATTGCATGTTTTCAAAAGCTAGACCTAAACGTTGGTCGACTTGGGGTCACTACACAAGTTCAAAAGATTATCTCGTGTATCATTCCTTCATATATATCATCAACATTCCTACTGGAACGATTTGCGTTAAATCTCGATGGAAACGTTAACGTCTGTCTTCATTCATTGGCATCCCAAATGACTATCTAATGAAACTGGACTAGTCCTTTGACCACTGGGCATGTTGGTGAGTGTGTGCGCGGTGTGCTGTCATACCAAATATAAGAGTTTGCACATACAAGTACGATAGACGTCTACTCGACAAATTTGCATACGCCAAAGACAGCGTCGCGTGATCTTTTGATTATCAATTTAGAATAATTTAATTTGAGTAAATTTGGTCTGATTCAAGATTGTCTCACAATTTCGTATTTTATAATCAAATTATTTTAATCAAACATTTTAGGTGCATTTTCAGACCTTTCCTCTGGAACGAGGAAATTGATGTGGTGGTTGTTCATGTAGCACTCGTCGAAGCCCAGTCAGTATTTCGACTGACTGTGGCTCGGTGGTCCCGGGTTCGATTCCCGGCTCGGGTTCTCGATCATTTCGATTCCGGGGTACTGGTGATAATGTGCCACTCGCATAGTGCCTAATAAGCACCAATAGGCGTGCAGCGACTACAGTGATGGGGAAATTTAAAAAAAATATGTTCGAGTAATGTCATTATTTACTGCAAGGTACCGCAAGGTGGCGCTAGCTTTTGTTACCAGACGTGAGTGCGTTGTCAAATTGCACAGGAGAACAAAAATAATCTAAAATTGGCAATAAAACGATATAATAGGGAGCAACTTGTTTTCACTTCTAGTCTATAGTGACATCATTACAGTCGCCGCATCCAGTGCAAAAAAAGGCTGCTTGTTATTACAGTGAGCACATGGGGTGGTTTTGTTATAGGGAATCTAAAGTACTCGGGTTTTCAAATACCCCGGGTAGTCTTTTCATGTTGAAATACCCGGGTATTCGGATACCAAGATATTCTCTAGTTAATAATACGCACGTCTATACTGTACGTACACTATATAGGATCATTAATTCGGACCTGGACTCTAGTTCGCTATTCACATTTTGAAGTGGAAAGAAAAGGGGCAGTGCTCATTAAAGGAGTCGTTAACTTTCAAATAAACTACAGTGGTCTAGAGAAACGGGTGCGCTATGTATGACTGCGCATTATTCTAATATTTGAATTTAAGAAATAAAAACAAACATTTTCAGTTGTTACTGTTGTGATTCTAATTATCAAAGAAAATGGTGACAAAAGCATTCGAGCTAGTCTCCGATCACCGTCTCCGATTTTGTTCTAGAAATTGTGAACTATTGTAACGAATGAATAGAATAATTTCTGACAACCTTGAGCTTTTGCAAGATCGCTTTTCAGCGTCTTTAGTTGACATAACCATTTTCAAGTCCCTTAGGGCGTTAGGTACCGTGTTTTTATCCGAAGAATCATCCAACCAGATTCTTCAAGTGCGCCTATTCGACAAATCTAAATTTCGTATCAAGCTAGTTCGATTTCAAATTCGATGTTCAGCAAATTTAATACAAACGACAGTTTGTTCAATTGATATATTCTGGAATTGCAAGCAAAACTTATTTTAACATAGTCATCATCCTAACCAAAGTAGGCTAATGGATTACTTTGTGCATATACTCTGCACTCTGTACAGTAGTAATATGAGTTCATGTACAGGTATAACTCATAATTAATAAGTTGTATCTGACTTAACAACAACAAGTATGCAGAATCGTCACAGCGACCAGTCTAATTCCGTATGATAACATTTGTCCCCTAGACAATAGCATCGCGTGGTCTTCTATATGCAATGTCAATATTTGAGTATTTACCCAAACAGACACGCATCAGGTTGTTATTCATACGACGATTTTTTTCGTCTTATATTATTGCATGAAAATGTCATAGTTTGCATGACCTGGCCTTGGACGCCATTAGCACAAAATTTATCGCCAACCGTCAACAGTAGAAATAAGTGTTGAATCCCAAGTTTTACCCAAAATGCCATTTCTACATTCTGAATGAGAACAACAATTATTGCATACGTGTTTTGACTGAAACTCCTTTTTCTTTGTTTAGTACCTGGAACAACCACAAGTTCTGTGGTCTCAATGCGACGGCAAACATCATCTAAACTAACGATTGTGTATTCAGCGCATGTAACGAAAATTACTTTTCAGAATATGGTCTAGCTCATTATATTTTCCTTTTCGATATATTCGCTTGCCTGGAGCAGACTAGACACTCTATTTAAAAAGGCTTCTCGAGTGCACTCGACTTTTGCGATTTGCTTGAAAATTGGCAGCTGTTTACGTGAAACTCGTTTCACCCCAATATATTTTGCTCCCAAGTAAGGGAACCGACGAAACGCCAGCATTTAAACAAAAAGAGGGCAAGATTTACAACAAGTTGTCGTTGCCATAACAACAAGAGTAAACGATACTCGGTGAAGTTATGGTCTAGCGCTCTGCTCCGCCCCTACCCCCCATAACACGTGTCTTTCATTCGAGCTGTCCTATTACACGCTAAAGGATGACACTGGATTTCCACCGGTGGCATACAAATTGTGGTTAACCTTTAGAAATCGATACGCGGTGGGCTACTATAAAGAGAACAAGCCTTATTTTTTATACACCTGGGGAAAAAATTAATAAAAAATATTTCGGCCCTATCAACTAAAGCAAGTTGTATTTAATTGTATCTGGAAAACGCTGATCCCAACGACAATACGTTTAAGGATAGTCAATTTGTACATTGTACTTTGTACATTGGGAGCGGGATTTGGAGAATTCTCCTCTCCAGTGCTTTTGCACTTTGTTGTGTGAGATAGGGATGAACGGAATGCTGGACGCAAAACCAAAAAGGCGATAAGAGTTGGCGAAACCCTTCTAATATAGTAA